>BLSH010005339.1:45222-59399 GCA_018402905.1 Glandirana rugosa
AGTCCAGGTATTTATAACCCTGTAACTGTGTTAAGATTAGAAAAACCGAGATATGTGGTGGTGTTACCTAAACTTTATTTTGTTTGTTCTACACGAAATTGACGTCTGAAAGTCAAAATTAAACTCCCATAAATGTAGATTTAGATTTGGCCACACCTAATGTTTTTGCTATCTCTCTGATGGGTTTGTTTTGTTTTTTCAGCCTAATGATGACTTGCTTCACTGATAGTGACAGCTCTTTGGATCTCATATTGAGAGTTGACAGCAACAGATTCCAAATGCAAATAGCACACTTGAAATGAACTCTGGACCTTTTATCTGCTCCTTGTAAATGGGATAATGAGGGAATAACACACACCTGGCCATGGAACAGCTGAGCAGCCAATTGTCCCATTACTTTTGGTCCCTTAAAAAGTGGGAGGCACATATACAAACTGTTGTAATTCCTATAGCGTTCACCTGATTTAGATGTAAATACCCTCAAATTAAAACTGAAAGTCTGCAGTTAAAGCACATCTTGTTTGTTTTATTTCAAATCCATTGTGGTGGTGTATAGAGCCAAAAAGATTAGAATTGTGTCAATGTCCCAATATTTATGGACCTGACTGTACATTGGTTTGTGTGTGTTTGTTTGTTTTTCCTTTTTTTTCCTTTCCTTCAGAGATTGTTTTTTTTTTTTTCTTTTTAACATTCTGCTAAAACTCTTGTGAATCAGTACTGCTTGGACCTTGAAGAAGGGGACACACCCTGAAAGCTTCTCCTGAAAAATTGTATGTTAGTGCAAATAAAAAAAGTATCCTGGACAGTACTCAATTTTCTCCTACACAGACAGCAAAGTTGTTTTGGGCTACATATACAACCGGACAAAACTATTCTATGTATATGTCAGCAACTGTGTAGAGAGTCAGAAAATACTCAAGGCCTGAACAATGGCATTATGTTCCATCGGAGCTTAATCCTGCAGATCATGCCACCAGACCAGTGTCTACAAGTGTCTTTGCAAATTCTTCTTGGTTAACAGGACCTGAATTCCTGCTGGATCATACAGAAGAAACTACATGTGAGGTGTAGTCATCTAGATCCCAACAACAATCCAGAGAATCGCCCTGAAGTCAAGACCTTTGCCACTTATCTGAACCCTAACCTCCAAGTTGAAGACCTTGTTCTCCTCAAAGACCAGCAAGCCAAAAGAATTGTATGGCCCATGGGACTCATCATAAAGACTAGAGTTGAGCGAACACCTGGATGCTCGGGTTCGGTGGGTTCGGCCGAACTTCGGGAAAAAGTCTGGGTTCGGTACCAACTTGACCCGAACTTTACCTTGAACCCCATTGAAGTCAATGGAGACCCAAACTTTTCGGCACAAAAATTACTGTAAAAAAGTCCTGGAAAGTGCTAGAGGGCTGCAAAATTATTTTAGAACAATAATCTGTCCCTTACAGCAACAGCAGGAACCTGACCCTATAGGAGTAGGCGATGATTTTAGAACAATAATCTGTCCCTTACAGCAACAGCAGGATCCTGACCCTATAGAACTAGAAGATGATTTTAGAGCAATAATCTGTCCCTCTAAGCAGTAGACTCTACCTAGTCCAGTCAGATCGTTCTGAATGCAGGATGAGATCTGCAATCTGTCCCTAACAGCAGTAGTAGTAGTAATCTCTACCTATCTATTTATCTGCAATCTGTCCCTCACAGCACCGGCAGCATCCTCTCCCTACACTACCCAGAGAGCATGTGACATGCAGCACTACGTGACTCCAGCTTATAAAGAGGCTGGGTCACATGATGCCCTGGCCAATCACAGCCATGCCATTAGTAGGCATGGCTGTGATGGCTTCTAAGGGCAAACCAGTGAAACGCTTCTTGATTGGCTGCCCTGCAGCTATTCAACATGCGTGATCAAATACCTGAACCCAGAACTCAAACCCAAACTTTTTTCAAATGTCCGGGTTCAGGTCTGGGTCACGGACACCCCAAAGTTCGGTACGAACACGAACTTTACAGTTCGGGTTCGCTCGACTCTAATAAAGACCATTCCTAGTGATGATGGTATGGTACTTAAGATAGAGGTGAAAGTTGCAAGACAAGGAACTGTAAAGACTTTCCTCAGACCAATTACAGAGCTTGTTTTACTCTTGCCTTTTGGAGACTGAACTTGCTTACCTGGGTTTGTTGGAACCAGTTTCTACCATTAGAAGAATGTGCATTGAACTTTAAGTGACACTTCTTGATGCCGTATTGCAGTTATTGTTGTTGCATATACATGCATTTTATTTTTTGTCTTCCAGGTCTTCAAGACAACTGCAAAATGCACCATTGTTTATTTGCATTGCATAACTACCATTATTATGTAACATAGTGGTATTTACAATACCAGGCGGGGAGTGTGCTGTTACACATATTGTGTGAAAATAGTTAATTTTTCATAGCAATTGCTATTTGAATTCTGTATAATTGGTATAATTACTGCCATCTTGTGGTTGTTTTGGTTATTGCACCATACCTTTCTGTTTATTATCTGGGTCCCCTCCCATGTTGTGATGTATTTTCTGTTCCTGCTTCTTTATGCTTTCTGCTCACATCCAGGAACACATTACCATGTTTTGACCTGCAGATACCATCTTTCACTCATCTGTTACATTTTGTTGTCTGCTATACCTGCTACTTGCAATAAAACCTACACTGATGGAAAAGATGTGTCTGGTGAGTTCAAGCTATTTGATAAAGACTCTCCGCTGTGATTATATCTGCTTATATAGGCCAGGAATAGAGGTCTCTGCAAGAGATAAGTCACTATTACAACAGTTGGAGTCAGAATAACAATATTGATGTTCATCAGTTCATGGGCTGTGCAACTAGCTTCTCTAAATCACCATCTTTTTCAATAGATGCTACAGAGTTGCTCACAATGAACCATCCGAAATCTCAGGTTAGTCTTGTCATCAATGGAACTACACGTGGTCAGTGTAAAAGTCTCCCAGCAAGAGCCCCAAATACTTTGATTCTTCTTTCCTGCACGGAAGCTTGGCCTAGGCTGCAGATGAGCTGCAAAACCATCTAACAAGTTCCAAACGGATATGGTTGACAGCTCAAACAATGCCTCTTGGTATAGCAGTAAACAACCCAAGAAATACATCCAAGTCTTCTACTCCAGTCTTCAATCGAAAAAATTCTCTACCTCTCAGGTTGAAAGAAGAGCCTAGTGAGGGCATAATCATTTGCAGTTCTTTCAGATCAACAGGAGAGACCTTTCCACTTTCATCTCAATAGGAATATGCATGTTTTGCCACCCATGGAAAAGTGACTTAAAGAAGAGTTCTGCCCTCACCCAGCAAAAATTAAAAGTCAACAGCTACAAATACTGTAGCTGTTGACTTTTAATTTTAGGACACTTACCTGTCCTGGAATCCAGTGATGTCGGCACCCCAGCCGATGTTGCCATCAGCTCTCGGGTGCTGCTGCCACCATTCATATTAAGGGAACCCAGCAGTGAAGAATTTCAGCTTCATAGCCTGTTCCCTACTGTGCATGTGCGAAGTACGCTGCGCTTTCTGAATGGCCCGGTAGCGGGGGAAGGAGAAGCAGTGCTGAACTTCCAAGTGATCTTGCCACAGCAAGATCTCTCGAAAGTGGGGACGGGTACCTGTCAAAAACAGGTAGCCACTCCCCCTGAAAGGTGCCAAATGTGGTGCCGGAAGGGGGGAGGAGGCTGATAAGCGGAGCTTCCCCTTTTGGGTGTCTTCAAGGACTGTTTCAGGTATCAGACTGCAAAGTCAAAGATCATCCCAGATTTCAGTTGACATTTTTGGACTTATATACATGTTTTGCATGTTCTCCAGCTCTTGTTTTTTAGATCCAAAAAAGTAATCTTTTATGGATTTATACCGGGTTATAGTTAAATCTAAAGATTTAAGGCAGGGAGTGTTCCTTTTCACCTAAAGTGTTCCTTTATATTGTTTTGATGTATGCTGGCAAGACGTGGCAGTTTTGGGCAACTAAAACTTGCTTAATATGTGATTTGGTATCAACCTCTGTTCTCCTCTCCTGATTAATACTAGTTAGTTCAGTCCTAGCCAGTGGCGGCCGCTCCATTAGGGGCGCAGGGGTACCGCCCTCATAATCCATGTGCCCGGCCCCTAATCTACATGCAGGACGCCAGACACATGGATTTCAATTGGGTTTTTCTTTTTTTGAAGCACATGATTAGCGCCTAAGGCTCTAATTGGCTTAAAAAAAAGGGTGGGCACAGAACACTGCGCCCTGAGCCCACCCAGTCGTGTGACAATAGTATTCACCATTGTCTTCCTGGTTCTCCTCCCAGCCAATCAGGAAGTGGGTCCTGAGACTCGATTGGCTGAGAGGAGAAGCAACCATATAGGAGGAGATGCAGGGGGAAGCCGCCGAGGAGGAGACGCCGAACAGGAGACACAGAGGAGGAGATGCCAAGAAGGAGACACCGAGGTGGAGTTTGCCAAAGGACTAAAGAACCGGGGGGATTTTGACTGACAGACCGACTGACCAAATGAGGGGTGGGGTGTTTGACTGAGGGACGGACCCGGAGGGGTGGCGGGTGATTTGAGTGCTACGACCCCCCATAAAAAAGGAGCACCAGCCGTCACTGGTCCTAGCTAGACCCTTACTGTTTCTTTCATATTCCCTCAGTGAATGTTAGTTCTTCATAGAGACAGGGCTTAGAAAAGACAATGTTTTGTTACACTTCAAAAGACTGAAAAAACATCCTTCATTTGTCTGAAGTAGAACTGCATTGGACGCAACTTCTGTTTCAAAAGTTTAAGTGGTTGTAAAAGCAGAAGGTTTTTTATCTTAATGCATTCTATGCATTAAGATAAAAAGCCTTCTGTGTGCAGCAGCCCGCCTCAGCCCCCTAATATTTACCTGAGCCCCATCTCGATCCAGCAATGTTGCGCGAGAGATTCGGCTGTCCAGGACTCTCCTTTTTCAATGGCTGAGACAGCAGTGAAGCACCATCAGGTCCCACTGCTGTCAAAGTCGTTTCTGTATCTGAATGGACACATACCTGCTTGCTATGGGGGCACTCAACAGGATGGAGGGCCCAGGAGCGCCGAAGAGGGACCTGAGAAGAGGAGGATCAGGACTGCTCCATACAAAATCACTACACAGAGCAGGTAAGTATGACATGTTTGTTGTTTTTAACAAAAAAAAAAAAACAACAAGACTTTAGTATCACTTTAAGCTGTCTGTTGATGGTGCCAAATCAGCAATTAACTATAATGTCCAAACAGACTGGATTTAAGGAGGTATGTCAATGCATAAAGCATCATTTGAAACAGCTCGATTCACTACCCCACCTAATAGAAATGCATCTGTTCCACAGAAGCCTCCCCCCCTTGGCACAATGCTTTGCCATTCACTCAAAAGGTCTCCAGGTACCATTTGATTTAGTGTTTGGGTCTAGGACTTTACATGACTGATCGATTGGTGCAACTGCAAGGGCAGGTGCACTCTGTAAAAGCTGTCTGTTGGAAATGTTTCCCCATTGTAAAGGGAAGGCAAGGTTTTCATCACAATGCGTGTAATTACTGAATCAGTGTGGTTTAAACAGTTCTACCTAAGATTTGGTCATTCGGCACAAGACAAACTTTGATAACTGCCAGTTTTACTTCTAACGAAAATAGTTATTGAATGCAAAATACAAATTATATCTTAGCTAACCATTTTAGCATAAAATCTCTGTATTGAACTGTATTTACTATTGACTCTGATTACTGAATTTCTCCAAAATCAACCACTTATTTATAATGTACATTTTTAGCACTGTGAGTCAGCCCTTGAGTGCTATTCAATATATTACATCATAGAGAGTAGATGCACATTGTTATGAATTTCACACACACATCATTCTTGGCTTCATCCTTTACAGCTCCATTTCTTGGCCTCATATTATGTTTTTTACTGAAGAAAACATGTCAAGCAGCTTATAAATTGTAGAAATGTTGAAATCATGCATACTAATAATATAAAACATCAATATAATCTTAGAGATTGCAAATATTAATTTTTTACCCATGCAAAGCATATCTAAAATGATAAGGAAATTAACAACCTCATGTTGAAAGTTTCTTTTTGGGAGAAGTTTTGAAGTTTGTTTTGGATAGAAGAATTACAAAGTAAAAATAATGATTAGAAAGAAGAGAAACTAACATGCACAGAGATCCCCAGACATTGCATGTTGTCAGGGTCTGGATTTGAAACTGTGACCTCATTGTGTCTGGATGTGGCTATTCTTATGCTACCACCTGAGATGCTGGACAACTCCCTGCATGATCCCTTGGACAATCTTGCTTTGTACCTTGTTTCTGATGAACCTTGAACTCTTTGCTTCTCCCATGAACTTCTGGATTTAAGCCATGTCTCTGCACTTCCGGTTTGCCCTATGATTGTGCTTTCTCCAGCCAATATCTTGCTCCTTTCACTCCTGCTGTAATCTGTATTTTTACTACCACTCGTAACCAACTTTCATCTTGTTCCTCAACTATGCTTACACTTGACCCAACCATTTGTTAAAAATCTTTGGTTTGTTTATCAACTGCACTCCCCTTAGATCCCAACCTGCAACCACTTGTTGCTGACCTTTGTCTTGTTTACTGATTATGCTTCTGCTTGATCCCTACCTGCTAAATCAGCTACCAAACTCATGCTTGTTCACCTCCGGCTGGGGCGATCCTTAGGACCTCAACCTGGCACTAGAATACAGCAAAACCCATCTCCACCATCATGAGCTGTGGCAAAGACCATTTAGTGTTTAAACCCTGCGCCTCGGGTGAGCCAGCATCATCCGCCAAGGTAACCTGCTCATTTACTTATCCTGCTGGTCCCTGGGAACCTCTCTACTGCTATAGATACTGGTCTCCGAGCCTGACTGTGACACAAGTAAACCAGGGATCTGACCTCTTGATTGAATGGGAGGCTTAAAACTAGTCCAGGAAAGCTACCATTTAAGACCCTCCAAAGAATATTTTAAATATTAAACTATTCAATTTGCATAAGCATCACATCACTAATTGCAAGAGACATTAAAGCCTAATTCCAGACACAAGGAAAAAAAATATTCATCCAGTGCCTCCCTGTACTGCAAGGGTAAAATGTTTGTTAAGTCTGGAGGTAGAGCTATAATAGTAACCTTTTTCGTTACTCTGCCAGGCTCCCTTTATCTATGTGGCCGGTCCCCTGCAGCCTCCTCCAGCCAGGAGTCACATTAATTACAACTTAGGGTTCATAGCCCTGTATTGTAGGTGTCACACATAAGGAAAATGTTTTAAAAAATTAAATTTTGCTTACACATGATTGGTTGAAGCAAGCGAGCAGAGCTTCACTTCGTTTATTAACCTCTGGAGTAAAATTCCCTTCCAAAGTCCAACTTCCCTTGCTTAGTGAACAGTCTATTTGCCTTTAGTAAATCAACCCCACTATGTGTTTCAATAGCATCTTTCTGCAAAGTCCTTTTAAAAATGAACCTGTTATTATGTAAAGAACCTAATATTAGTATGTAAGCACTCAGTAATGTGATGTAATCATTTGTAAAGCATATAAAAATTATTTTTCTTTATCAAAACTAAAAAAAAAGAATGTTTTTTTCAGGCTTGATTTCGTTTAATTTTTCCTGGTAACACACCTCCTTTCCTAGGGTGGTTATGGGACCTTTGGTTGTCACTAGGCTATGCTCCAGATTTGGACTTCTAACCCCTCTTCCAATCACTTTACCCATTACATTGTAAGGGACTGTTTTGTAGTTCGTAGAAGATAGCTGGAAAAACTGATGAGATTGTTTGATATATCTGTTCAATGCACTGAAAGCTACATGGACACTAGAATTCTAGCAAGATAAACAGATTTCTGTACTAAGGTAAATAGCTTGAAAGCAATAAATCAATGCACACATCCCATCTATTAACTGGTAAGCTGCAATATATTAAATGTTTGTTTTTGTGTTTAGGTATCCTTGAAAACCTTAGGTATTTAAAGTGGTTGTCAACTCTCAAAAAAAACCCCTGCAAAACAAAGGCATAATGAGCTAGTATGCATCACATACTAGCTCATTAAGAAATAGTTACCTTGGAACAAAGTTGTTGCAGTGGTCTCGGTACACCGATGTGACCGGCGACATGCTTCTTCAGGGCTCTGCGGCTCCGGCCAATCACAACGCGGGCTCCAGCGCTGTGATTGGCCAGAGCCGCGCTGAAGTCCCTCCCGCGCACCCTGGCCCCGAAACGGCACCCTGGGCCACCCTGGGGTCGATACTCCAGTGCGCATGTGCCGATGTCATTGGCACATGCAGATACAGGGAATATCTCCTAGAATGTGCACATTTAGGAGCTATTCCCGGGACCTACACGTAAGCCTTATTATAGGCTTACCTATAGTTTAAAGTGGTTGTACAGAGTTGACAACCACTTTAAATCTTAATCATAATGCTCAGATAATGGCCTCTTTTAGGCACAGATTAAGTGGAATAATTAATAGTAGTTATACTCTGTGTAGTTATACTCTGTGGAGTTAACTCATTGTGAGTGTATTAGGACAAAGGTGCAGCAGACCAAAGACCCTTGTTTGAACAGCTGTAGTTAGATTTGGTTTACGTTTAAAGGTTAACTTTCCTGTTAAAAATATAGCAAATCAAAAATGTTATATAGCATATACAATTTCTACAAAAGCCATATTGTAATTTAATGTTACTAAGAATTACTTTTCCTTTTCAGTCTGCAATGCTGTAATTTTCTATAGAATTCAATGCAATGTGGCATTCTGCTGGCCTTCTGTACACAGTTGGTGTATAGAACTTTCCCAAAAGTCTGCACTACGATACAAGTAAGGGACAATTATTTATCAAGAAGGCCTTAAGCTACCCAAGTGTCACAGAGGTGCCACATCCCTATATCTGCAAGAACAAAATAGATAATTTCAGACTGGACTTTGGAAGTACCAAAAGACACTTGGAATTCAAAAATTGTGAAACATGTTTTATTGATACAAAAACATTAAAAATCCATGTAAACATGATGCATATAGCAAAGGTCAATGATACAAGTCTTTGTCCGAACATTACATAATGTCATTCCTCCAAAAAATACTGTGTCACAACACTACCCCTACGTATTTCAACTGTAACAGTCTTCTTCAGGGAGTTATTTGTTGGAAAGTACATTGAATGGACACTAAAAAACAAATGTCCATGAGAGACAAATCTACAAAATCATGTTCATATATATATATCAAACATTGAAAGTATAGATGTATCTTACACAACATAAATAGACGAATCATATAATGACACCCATTCCGGTTCCAAAGACAATCCAAGGTCAGGAGGCTATTCAAGAGATGGCTACCTAATATATGATAGAAATTAAGTTAATATCTCATAATATGACCATGCCCCTTTAAAGAGGCGTGGAGTCCAAAATTAATGGAGAGTATCATAAAAAGTTATTAAACATCGGTAAGTCAATTTATAAAGGATTATACTTACTAAAACTACAAAGGTCTCAAAAGACCCACAAATATGAGGCCCAGGAATTTACATGACAAAGTGGAGGACACAGGATGGCTCCAAAGATCCAGAGGGTAGCCAACAAACTCTATCTGGGTAGAGGTCTGGGAGATGTAATGGCTACCAAAAAAGATCTGAAACAATGGTGGATAGGAGACCTATATGAAAAAAAAGCCCCCTGAAAAAACAGGGGGTACCTATTAGAACCAAGCCAAATAACTACAGGTGCCTCGGAGGGGGGGAACCATGTTTGGATAAAAAAAATCTCCATATTTCCCTTGACTTACCCAATACAGTATACTTGTGGTGAAAAGATGGCAGACCTCCACAAACAACAGGATGAGCATCTGCTAATGAAATGGCAGATCACATCCTGTTTATAGGGATTAAATTGGCACTGAATTGCTCAATTGGTTGTCTTAAGCTGAAACAGCTGGGACAACCAAGCCTCAATGTGGTTTGCAGGCTAGTAGGAAAAGTCCTTAGCCGTTGCATGGCATGCATTGTAGCCACATGAGCCTTCTCCCATCACACACCACATGGCCATGCATCACTTCCGGTTGGCGTGCAGCGTCACATCCGGGCGCGACAAGCATCTGTGGTGAATGCATCAGGATGATGCGATGATGCCAGCACATTCAGCACAAGCTGCAGTTCGGAAGCACAGGACGTGATTCCGGGAAAGGAAACCATGCAAAATACTGCTGGACATGGAGTCCTATACCGAGGATAGATGCAGACTAAGCCGCAATCATCCAGGGAAAGAGTTAGCCCCCCACTCCAGTGGAACTGCGTGGGGGCTACCCGTGCTTGGAAAAGCCTCCTAGATCGGATTAAAGTAGCTGGTTGGAGTCAAATGATTGCACAAAACATTTTTTTTAAAGAAAACAATAAATTGAAAACAAATTATACACATTTATACAAATAGTTTAATATATATAACAATATGACCACAGGGGGAAAAAAAGGGAGGGGGGAAATATCAAGTTTAGAAACATGACATAAGATGTCTTGCCTGAAATAAAACCCTCTAAAAAGGGTTGATAGCTCAAGATTTCATTCAATCCCGGGGGGATATTAGCCTTCAAGTTAAAAATCCACCGGGATTCACGCTGCAGAACAAGCTTATTCCAGTCATCAACTCGGCTATTTTGTTCAACATGCTCCAAGGTCCAAAAGGTTAGCCTTGGAACATGATAGTTGTAGAACTTGGACGATGTGACACCCTATGGTAGAATATATATTGCCTATTTCGGCCGCGTGGGTGTGATCATAGATCCTTCTCCAAAACTCCCTTCTGGTCTTGCCTATATAGAAGGCACTGCAGGGGCAGGTGATGATGTAAATGACGCCAATAAGATACAAATAACATTTTAGGCATCCTCTACAATAGGAATTATATTTTTGGTGAGATACTTCTTAAAGATTAGTACTTCTAAAGGGATGCAGATACCGCAACCTTCCTCATTAAAACCCTGCAATTGCATCAACTGAAAAGATAAACACAGACACTTCCATTCAGGAATTAGTATGCCAAGGAAATAGTTGAACATACAGCTTTTTCTTAAGAACAGAAACAGGTAGGACACTGCTGCAAAGTTTGTTAAAAATGTGGCATTACTCTTTAAAGTATTTGCAATTGCTTTTATTAAATTGCTTAAATGTTTAACATTGTCATTACAGGTGTTGCTATTGGTGATCGCTTATTAGGTACTTGTTTTGTCATTGTTATATAACAGTTTATGCTTCAGTTTAGGGTTCTACGATATGTGTAAAGAGAGATCACACAAACAATTGTAGGTATATATAAAACATTTAATTGAATAATGACAGATATAGTGACAGTACAAATGCAATAATATCAAAAGAATGTATAAATAGACTTAGCTACAGGTAGACTTTAGATGCTCTTCCAAATGTCCCCACCCTGTCTTTCCAGCAGTTTTGGCAGACGATCAGGACAGACACATGCTTCTCGACTTCCTGTTAGAGGACTAGCTTGATCCAGTTTGGGCTGTGGTACATACAAGCTAGTATGTGGGTTAATGACCAATCAAAGTTGTTTGGACAGTGATTTCACCTTTTAAGGGGTTAAGTCATCAATTGGTTGATTGTTGAGCACTGTGGAGAAACTGAGTATTCTTGAGTACTGTTGAGTAACTGAGTATAGTTAAGTTGCTCTGTTATGCCCAGCACGCCTCTGACAACCGCGGTTTCGGTTTTATATTGAAAATTGCCTGTATTTACCCTCTGCAATGTGAGTACAATACCAATAAATGTTCATGTTTTAATACGGGGGGCTTCACTATTGGAGTTTCTTTTCTTATACCCTATGATATTGGTGGTACTCTGTGGGAAGGAAGGAGTATGAGATCAACGGTGGTTGCCTTAGCCTGAGGGAATATGAGGAGTTGGTTTAACCCTATATGCGCATTTTTAATGTGGATCTGGTAAGAAGCCTTTTTGAACACTGTGGTGTGGTGTGCCTTTGATTCACACTGAAATTGGTGCTGGGATCTTCATCCTCTCCCTATTTATATGGACTTTCTATTATAAGCGCTGCATTTGCGACTTTATAGTTAAGTATTGTTGGGTAACTGAGTACTGTTGAGTAACTGAGCATTGTTGAGTATTGTTGAATATTTTTGAGTAATTGAGTATTGTTGAGTAACTGAGTATTACTGTGACTGAGGAGTAATTGTGGGCTGAGAAATTAGAGTCAGGAAGCTAGTTATCAGTTAATCGGATGAGTAAAATTCCCAATCCCCATTAAATTAGTGGGTATGATGCCCGGCGGTTGTGAAGATGCTACTCGATGTACATCTTGTGGCATGTACAGTATCTCACAAAAGTGAGTACACCCCTCACATTTTTGTAAATATTTTATTCTATCTTTTCAGGTGACAACACTGAAGAAATTACACTTTGGTACAA
The DNA here is from genome assembly GCA_018402905.1 of Glandirana rugosa. Classification (NCBI taxonomy): domain Eukaryota; kingdom Metazoa; phylum Chordata; class Amphibia; order Anura; family Ranidae; genus Glandirana; species Glandirana rugosa. The sequence goes on from BLSH010005339.1 coordinate 57,689, forward strand.
TGTAAAGTAGTGAGTGTACAGCTTGTATAACAGTGTAAATTTACTGTCTCCTCAAAATAACTCAACACACAGTCATTAAAGTCTAAACCGCTGGCAACAAAAGTGAGTACACTCCTAAGTGAAAATGTCCAAATTGGGCCCAATTAGCCATTCTCCCTCCCCGGTGTCATGTGACTCGTTAGCGTTACAAGGTCTCAGATGTGAATGCGGAGCAGGTGTGTTAAATTTGGTGTTATCGCTCTCACTCTCTCATACTGGTCACTGGAAGTACAACATGGCACCTCATGGCAAAGAACTGTCTGAGGATTTGAAAAAAAGAATTGTTGTTCTACATAAAGATGGCCTAGGCTATAAGGAGATTGTGAAGACCCTGAAACTGAGCTGCAGCACGGTGGCCAAGACCATAGAGGGGTTTAACAGAACAGGTTCCACTCAGAACAGGCCTCGCCATGGTTGACCCAAGAAGTTGAGTGTACGTGCTCAGCGGCATATCCAGAGGTTGTCTTTGGGAAATAGATGTATGAGTGCTGTCAGCATTGCTGCAGAGGTTGAAGGGGTGGGGGGGTCAGCCTGTCAGTGCTCAGACCGTACACCGCACACTGCATCAAATTGGTCTGCATGGCTGTCGTCCCAGAAGGTAGCCTCTTCTAAAGATGATGCACAAGAAAGCCCTGAAACAGTTTGCTGAAGTTAAGCAGACTAAGGACATGGATTACTGTAACCATGTTCTGTGGTCTGATGAGACCAAGATAAACTTATTTGGTTCAGATGGTGTCAAGTATGTGTGGCAGCAACCAGGTGAAGAGTACAAAGACAAGTGTGTCTTGCCTACAGTCAAGCATGGTAGTGGGAGTGTCATGGTCTGGGGAGCCACAGTTCATTGAGGGAACCATGAATGCCAACATGTACTGTTACATACTGAAGCAGAGCATGATCCCCTCCCTTCGGTGACAGTATTCCAACATGATAACTTCCCCAAACACCTCAGAGACAACCACTGCCTTGCTAAAGAAGTTGAGGGTAAAGGTGATGGACTGTCCAAGCATGCCTCCAGACCTAAACCCTATTGAGCATCTGTGGGGCATCCTCAAATGGAAGATGGAGGACTGCAAGGTCTCTACCATCCACCAGCTCCATGATGTCATTATGGAGGAGTGGAAGAGGACACCAGTGGCAACCTGTGAAGTTCTGGTGAACTCCATGTCCAAGAGGGTGAAGGCAGTGCTGGAAAATAATTGTGGTCACACAAAATATTGACACTTTGGGCCCAATTTGGCCATTTTCACATAGGGGTGTACTCACTTTTGTTGCCAGAGGTTTAGATATTAATGGCTGTGTGTTGAGTTATTTTGAGGGGACAGCAAATTTACACTGTTATACAAGCTGTACACTCACTACTTTCACAGTTATAAAACACACTGGTGTTAATAAAAGGTCGTGACGGAAGTGGGAGAACCTGTACCTCAAGTGGTCTTGAAGTGTCCAACGGTGACCACAGGAGAAGGTGAGGAGGTATTACTGTAGTACCTCGACCACCTACCATCTCTGGAACGTCAGGAGGTAGAAGGTAAACTCCTACGGGGTGTCTACGAGTTATCCCAAATCCAGACCTCCGTACGAACCTGTCAGGTAGTGGAAATGGGAGTTGAAGAAATCGTTCCGTCACCAACAGAGACTCCACAAACCCCTTCAATAGTACAACCTTATGACA
>BLSH010005339.1:60531-71704 GCA_018402905.1 Glandirana rugosa
GACTGTCCAAGCATGCCTCCAGACCTAAACCCTATTGAGCATCTGTGGGGCATCCTCAAATGGAAGATGGAGGACTGCAAGGTCTCTACCATCCACCAGCTCCATGATGTCATTATGGAGGAGTGGAAGAGGACACCAGTGGCAACCTGTGAAGTTCTGGTGAACTCCATGTCCAAGAGGGTGAAGGCAGTGCTGGAAAATAATTGTGGTCACACAAAATATTGACACTTTGGGCCCAATTTGGCCATTTTCACATAGGGGTGTACTCACTTTTGTTGCCAGAGGTTTAGATATTAATGGCTGTGTGTTGAGTTATTTTGAGGGGACAGCAAATTTACACTGTTATACAAGCTGTACACTCACTACTTTACATTGTAGCAAAGTGTCATTTGTTCAGTGTTGTCACATGAAAAGATAGAACAATAGGATTTTTTGACTTATCGTAAAATCCTTTTCTCTGAGTTAATTGACAGGCGCAGCAGCTCTATTCATGACATGTGGGGTTATGCCACCTTTCACTAGGAGTGGACTAGGCAGAACACAGTTCAGCTAAGCAGACACAGACCCTCCCAGGGGGCAGTCCTCGCTTGATATAACCCCTCCCCCCTGCTAGGCACACTCAGTTCGTAACAAGCAGTACAAACTCAACAAAAGAGGGGTGGGTGCTGCGTCCGTCAATTGAGTCAGAGAAAAGGATTTTACGGTAAGTCAAAAAATCCTATTTTCTCTTTCGTTCATTGACGGACGCAGCAGCTCTAGTCATGAAATGTGGGGACGTCACAAAGCAGTGTCAAAACGAGGAGTGGGTAACGCAACAACAAACTGTACCCAACAGAAGAGCTCTCCGTGTGGAGCCAGGCGCACCTCACACCGCCGCCTGCAAAACTTTGCGGCCAAAAGCAACATCTGAGGGTGCTGGAACATCAACTTTGTAAAACTTTGAAAATGTGTGCACAGAGGTCCAAGGAGCCGTCTTGCACACTTAAGATACCGACGCCTGATGTCTGATGCTAATCGCCCTGGTGGAGTGAGCCGTGACCGGAAAAGGGGGCTCCAGACCCCGAACAGTATACGCACAGGTCACCGTCTGTCTGATCCAACGGGAAATAGTGGCCGACGAGGCCGCCAAACCCTTGCGCGGGCCATCCACCGCGACAAAAAGCGCATCCGACCTTCGAAAGATGGGCGTGGGCACAGCGAAGGGAGGACAATGTCCTCATTGATGTGAAAAGAAGAGACCACATTAAGGTAAAACATAGAGAGAGAGCGGTCGTTGGGACTTTGAAGAGGCAAGTCATAAAAAAATTACATCACATGACAAATTCATGAATGGAATAGGTGGGTAGAATAAACGTTAATTTATTGTACACAGTAGGACATTCATTTCATAAAAGTCATAGAAATCATGAAAAGCTGACAATTCATAAATACATATTGTATGAGTACATGATCTCACATGCATATATGGGTACACATCATCAGAGGACTATGTCTTTCAAGATATACAGGCATACACAATGAATCATGAATCATGAAAAGCTGACAATTCAAAAATACAGGAGTATCATATCCTAAGTGTCTACAAGTATCAGTCTTTTTTACATTTTCCTCCACCTCAGATTTCTTTCCTTAGTTTTATACTAGGAAATAATACATTTTTGTACTATTTATACTTGTAGACACTTATGATATGATACTCCTGACGAGAGAACGGATCCTCGAAACGCGTAGAGTATTGTGTATTCCTGTACATACAAGTGCAAGTACGCGTCCTTGATGTCCAAGGAAGCCAAGAAGTCTCCCTGGCGAAGTGCCTCTACCACAGAACGGACTGACTCCATTCTGAGTTTCCGCGCCCTCACAAAGAGATTGAGCGCCTTCAGGTCCAGGACAGGCCTGACCCCATCCTTCTTTGGAACCACAAAGAGGTTGGAGTAAAACCCGCAGAAACGTTCCACGGACGGAACAGGAATAATCACCCCCCTGACTGAGGAAGTCTTGCACAGCGCCCAACAGGGCCTGCCGTCGGGGGAGCCTCAAATTGGAGGCAAAGAATGTGTCCTGGGGCTGGGTATGGAACTCTATCTTGTACCCGGACAAAACCACCTCGCGCACCCAGAGATCCGAAATGTGGGAGGTCCACCAGTCCGTGAACCCCAGGAGACGTCCCCCCACCGGAGCAACGGGCAGGGGCAATCCATCATGCGGAGGAGGGCTTCTCCTCCGACTTCTCTGGCTTACGCTGCCAGGGACATTTTTGGCCCCCCGCAGCGGACTTGGTGGGTTGAGAGCCCTTGCCCGCCGCACGGGGAGCACGAAAAAACATTTTCTGAGTCGAAAAAGAGTGACCCGGCTTACGTCGGGCTCCTTACTCCGTCTGGGCTCCGGGAGGAAAATGCTCTTCCCCACCCGTGAGATCTTTAATGATCTCATCCAGGGAAGCCCCAAAAAGCCGACCACCTTGGAAGGGCAGGTCCGCTAGGCCCTTCTTTGACGCCTGGTCACCCGACCAGCATTTTAGCCAAAGCAAGCGCCTAATAACAACCGCAAAGGCGGCCAGCTTCGACAGCATGGGGGCCATGTCCAGGGCCGCATCGCAGAGATACCTTAGGCCCTGGGCCAGCTGGTCCCCCAGCTTCACTGATTCAGGAGGAACCTGAAGGCTGCCCAAATCCTGGTGCAGAATGGTCGCCCATTCCGTAAGCACCTGCGCCACCAGTGCCGAGGCCAGTGCCGGTCGCATGGCCGACCCCGCCACGACGAACATAGCCTTGAACACCGCCTCTGTATGCCTATCGGCCAGGTCCTTAAAAGATGGAGAGCCCTCCATCGGAATAGTGGTCGCCCTCTTCAGTCGAGCCACCAGCGGGTCCATCATAGGAGACGCCCACTTCTGTAACAGGGTATCCTCAAAGGGGTAGCGCACAGAAAAATGCTTAGGCATGGCGAAAGAACTCTGAGGCCCTTGCCATTCCTTATAAACAAACTGATCGAAATACGGCAAATAAGGGAACAACTTAGGGGCCCGGGCCGGCTTGTGTGATCCGAAAGCGTATACTGCCTCCTGCACCGCTCCAGCCGGCCCCAGTTTCAGCGTCTCATGGACCGATGATATCAAAGAGCCCACCAGCACCTTCTCGCGAGCAACGGGGGCCCCTGAGGAGTCCTCCTCACAATCGGAGGAGTCCCCGAGCTCACAATCCGACAGCTCAAGGGGAGTCCCCATCACGGAGGAGCCCCCCTCCTGTTCCAATTCCTCCCCAGATGATAGGGGAGGGGTGGCCTTTTCTTTGCCACCCTGCGGATCGGCTCCCCTGGGAGAAAAAATCCTCCAGGATCACAGTCAATTTGTCAAGAGGGACCACAGGTCCCAGCGCGCCTGGAGCCACACCGGAGACCTCCGACGATGAAGCACCTGCTTCAGCCGCCATTGTGCCACCCACCCAGACACACACACCACCCACAAAGGCCTGCGTACCAGGATCAGGCACCCCCACCACCCCAAAAATAAACCGCACAGGGTCCCAAGGGCACCCAGGAGGACTCACCACAGTGCCCGCTTCCTACCCCGGGAGAGTGCTGCTAAATCTGCTGCTGCTGCCTTGTGCAGCCCCGCTGCCACCGCACTCCCCTCGTGCTGAGCGCGCTCCGGTATAGGAAAAGCGCCAATACACCAAGGTCCGCCCTCCGAGCCATCCTACCAGGGACAAAAACGGGGTGGACCATGCAAAAATGGTCGCCGTGCCCACTAGAGGCCAAACCGTGTGGCCGGCCACCGCAAAATGGTGGCCTCGGCTACAGCACGTGGCTGGCTACCAGAAAATGGCGGCCGGGGGCCGTTCGAAAATGGTGCCGACCGCCGCTGAGAGTAGCCGCCGACGGGAAAGCCTAGTCAGCGGCTCAGGCTCAAGGAGACTCCCCACCCCCCGAGGGAGGGGGGGAAGGGAATGCAGTCAGGGGTGGGGAGACAGGTAGTAGCGAGCGGTGCAGCCCCGGAGAGTGAGGAGGAAGGGGGGTGGGGGAAGGACAAAGGAAGGGAGGAGGCCAACCTAACACCCCAGGGGGGGAAACCCGCCTGCCCGCCACGCCCCGGTGAGGGCGGGGGGAGTACTTACCCATCCTGACGGGCATAGCGGGTAACCCACCCGAGACAGACCTGCTACCCCACTACTCCGGGGGAGCTTCCAGCCATGTGACACCCGTGACGTGAGCCAGAGGACCTGGTCCTAAGTGCACTGGCAGGACATTTAACCCGCCGGCCGCCCTGCACGGAACAGGGCCCGATGCAGCCGACCCATCGCGGAGCTAAGGTCGGCTCGCGTTCGATAACCGCGCAGGGGAGACTACCTGGATCTAGGATATACAGCCTGTCACACAGCTGGCTACTTGATTGTAGTCATAGTTACATAGTCAGATAGGTTGAAAAAAGACACAAGTCCATCAAGTCCAACCTATGTGTGTGTTTTTATGTCAGTATTACATTGTATATCCCTCAATGCTTTGGTCCCTTAGGTGTGCATCTAATAGTTTTTTGAAATTATCTATGCTCCCAGCAGAAACTACTGCTTGTGGAAGAGAATTCCACATTCTCACTGCTCTTGTAAAGAAACCTCTACGCATTTTAAGGTTAAACCGCCTTTCTTCTATTCTTAGTGAATGGCCGCATGTCTTTGTGTACTCCCTTGCACTGAATAGTTTTGTCCCTATAGTGGGGTCACCAGTACAGTATTTGTACATTGAAATCATATCCCCTCTTAGGCGTCTTTTCTCCAGAGAGAATAAGTACAGTGCTTGTAATCTTTCCCCATAACGTTCAATCCCTTAATTAGCTTTGTTGCCCTTCTCTGAACCCTTTCCAATACCTGGACATCCTTCCTGAGGACTGGTGCCCAGAACTGGATGGCATACTCCAGGTGTGGCCTCACCAGAGACTTGTATAGTGGAGAATTATTGATTTATCCCTAAAGTTAATCCCTTTCTTGATCCCTTTCTTCATCAGATTTCTTAAAAAAAAGAAAAAAAAACGGAGAACCACAGGTCCCAGCAGGGAGCCAGGTCCTACTCCTTGCAAGGCAGAAAAAACTGAGTGTGCTTAGCAGGGTGGAGGGGTTATACCAAGTGAGGACTGCCCCCTGGGAGGGGCTATGTCTGCTTTTAGCTGAACTGTGTTCTGCTTAGTCCACTCCTAGTAAAAGGTGGCATAACCCCACATGTCATGAATAGAGCTGCTGCGTCTGTCAATGAACGAAAGAGAAAAAATATTTACAAAAATGTGAGGGGTGTGCTCACTTTTGTGAGATACTGTATGCGTTCCTTGATCATCCGATCAAAGGCGAATACTGCTGCACAAAATATAAGCACGTTGCTTCCCTGGAAACCAAGGTCCTGAATCTAGGGAAGCAGTTGGCAACATTGAAGAGAATCTCCATACTAAAAGAGAGTTGGGAATGTACCCAGCAGGTGCCAACACAGAATAGTTGGGTGACAGTTGAGAAGGGTAGAGGGAAAAGTAAGGAGGCTGGTCCTGGGCTGGGACATCCCAATAAATACTCCCTGTTGCGTGATGTTGGAGATTCCAGTCAAATGCCCCCTAGCTGCCAGGGGGACTACTCCTCCAGAGAGGGTGGGAGCGAGGCTAAGGATAAGGAAAGACAGATTCTAGTTGTAAGGGACTCAATTATTAGAAGAACAGAGAGGGCTATCTGTCACAAACACCATATGCGCCAAACTGTATGTTGTTTACCAAGCGCTCGGGTTTGACACATCACGGATCTGGTGGACAGATTATTGGGTGGGGCTGGGGAGGACCCAGTTGTCATGGTACATGTGGGTACCAATGATAAAGTTAGAGGAAGAGGGAGAGTCCTAAAAAACTATTAAAGGGACTTAGGAATTAAATTGAGGAGTAGGACCTCCAAGGTAGGATTCTCAGAAATACTACTACCTGGAGCCACACCAGAGAGGCAGCGGGAGATTAGGGAAATTAGCAAGTGGCTGAGGACCTGGTGTAGAAAGGAGGTGTTCGGGTTCCTGAAGAACTGGGCCTTAAACCAAAACAAATCCCAGGGATTCTTCCTTTCATTGGATGCTGAGAAGGCGTTCGATAGGTTGGCTTGGGACTATCTGAAACCAACCCTACAAGCAGTAGCACTAGGCCCGAGACTCATCACTTTCATAATGGCACTCTACTCAAAACCCTCAGCCAGAGTGAGGTTCAACGGCCTCCTATCGAACGCCTTCTCAATCCAAAATCCAATCCAAAATGGAACACGACAGGGATGCCCCCTATCTCCAATCCTTTTCATTATAACCCTTGAACCTTTCCTTAGAAGAATAAGGAGTAACATTGACATAAAAAGGATAGATGTTTCAGGAAAGCACTACAAAATAGCCGCCTTCGCAGATGACATACTCTTGTTTTTAACAAATCCGATTACGTCTATTCAAAACATCCTAAAAGATTTCAAACTTTTTCAATATATCGCAAATTTCAAAATTAACTTCTCAAAATCGGAAGCACTAAACATATCACTACCTCCCTCACAAGTCAAATTATGCAAAAATAACTTTCCATTCACCTGGCGGAAAGACGCAATTAAATATCTAAACATCTACATCATGACCCTAACAACAGATCTTTACAGCAAAAACTACATACCCATAATACTCAACATCAAGGAAGACCTCAAAAAATGGAGTAAGCCCCACTTTTCTTAGTTTTTCTTTTCTTCGTTTGGTAGAATAGCCATACTCAAGATGGATATCCTCCCACGCATTTTATACATACTGCAGACTGTTCCTGTTACTCTACCCCCTACCTTTTTTAAAAATATTAAAACAACATGCACCCAATTCCTCTGGAACCATAAAAAGCCTAGAATCTCCTACTCACATTTCACCCTCCCCAAACTTAAAGGAGGACTGGGTGTCCCTGACATAAAACTTTATTATTGGGCATGCCATCTAGTGTAGTAGATTGGAACTTACATGACAATATCAAAGATTGGGTCTTCTTAGAAAAAGCCACCTCAAATATATACCTACAGCACTCACCCTGGATATGCAATGACCTGATACCTAAAGACCTGAAAGACCACCCCCTAATAGGTCCTACACTACGCTGCTTTAAAGAAGCTTCAAGAACCAAAGATATCTCCACAGTGCCTGGACCTATGACCCCCCTAACCAAAAACCCGGAATTCCTCCCTGGGCTACAAGATGACCATTTCCTGTCAGGAATAGATCCAAATAATGACATACGCATCCACCACTTGACTGCTAATGTGAAGAATTTACCCCTTGAAACCATCAAAAAAAACGAATTCATCAATAAACTACTGGAAATACTGTTACGTACCTGGAGGGTGAGCCAGACGGTAGAGGGAGACCTCTCCTACAACTCTGGCTTACAGATCGCTGGGAGTGATACAGCGGCCACGGAAGCACGGCAGGGTAAGAGTGCCTGATTAGTCCTGGAGACAGCAGAGCTGGATGCTGATGCAGACTGGCTGGACAGCAGAGCAGGTTGCTGATGCAGACTGGCTGGACAGCAGAGCAAGTTGCTGATGCAGACTGGCTGGACAGCAGAGCAGGTTGCTGATGCAGACTGGCTGGACAGCAGAGCAGGTTGCTGATGCAGACTGGCTGGACAGCAGAGCAGGGTCGGGCAGGCCGGGTTGGCAACAATCGGACAACAGCAGAGGGAGCAGGCAAAGACAGGTCACAAGGCAATCCGAGGTCAGGGCGGGCAGCAGACAAGCAGAGTAGAAGGACGATCCGGGTCAAGGTCACCAGAGAACGGGTACAGGAACTCAGGTTACAGAACGCAGAAGCTGCAGACCAAACAGCAAGGTGACTGTGTAGAGTACCGGTTTAAATAGGGCTTCTGGCGCCAACAATCGTGCGTATTAATGCGCGTGTGCGCAGGCGCGTGAGTGCGCATGTGCGGCGCACGGATCGTTCTGTGGGCTTCCTGACAAATACTTACAATTAAAACATTTTATCCAAACAACCCGAACAAAATGCAACCTGACACAGCCTCTATCACTGTTCGAAAAGCTATGTTCCAACAAAAAACCATTGCAACATATAATCTCCACTATATACTCACTCTTCAGTACAAATACCCCTAGCAATACTGGTTGGTTCTGTGTGGCGTGGAATAGAGAACTCCACATAGACATTTCAGAAGAACAGTGGAGTCAGATTTATAAACATACGCACAAGGGCTCCATAAACATCTTCATCCAAGAAAACTATTTCAAGCTGCTTTCACGTTGGTATCGCACCCCAACCACCTTAAAAAGTCTTCAATTATAACACCTCTAACCTTTGCTGGATGTGTAAGGAAGCCCTGGGAATGCTCCTGCACATCTGGTGGGAGTGCAAAGAAATTACCCAATTTTGGGAAAAAGTCCTTGACCAAATTAACCATATCACCTCGCAAAAACGATCATTAATCCCCGAACAATTCCTACTCCACCTACAAACCACACAAGCATGCTCTTATTGTAAATCCCTCACCCTGAACTTGATTAATGCGGCGAAACTGTGTATTCCAAGAGCCTGGGGAACCACCAGAATCCCCTCAATACAGGAATGGTACAAACAAATTTAAAAAAATCGAAGATATGGAAGAACTAATAGCTATGGCCCATGATACCCCGGTCAAACATGCAAAAATATGGGCTGACTGGACCAAGTTTAAACACTCTAGCTGGTTCCATGAATCTATGGGAATCACCTGAAAGAAGAAAACTAAATCGCTATCATCCCAAACCCAGCACAACACAAACAGTCGAGTAACTACAACCTAACTTCAACCTAGCCATTTCCATCCCTATTATCCCTTGCCCCCCACCTCTTCTCCCCCCACCCCTCCATATATCTTCTTACTCTGTCCTTTTTTCCCTCTTCTCTCCCTCCTCTTCCTCATGGGGTGTGCCGGCCACATGCGGTTGTGATGGAGAGACGGGGAGAGAATGGGGGAATCGTGCCTCATTGTAAATCACACTTCTTGTAACATAAGAAATGTGCAACCCCCTGAACCTGATATACATTCTAACTGCTGTTAAAAGTACACCACTGAAATTTTTATGAAGCACTTCTACTTGTAGTAAAGTATTCTCTTATTATATACTCACCCTTCAATGTATTTTTGAATAATCTGTGACTTGCAATGTATGTAATTGTCACCGAGGGGGGGGGGGGGGTTAGATGTACAGCTAGCCAGCGTGGAACAAGGTTCAGCGAGTAATGTTGGGGACATTAGCGGTAGGGTGACTAGATTACCAAAATCCAAGGTTAGTAGGTTGGAAAATCCAAAGTGCAGCCTCATTACAACTAACAAAAATATGCTATGTGACCAGACAAAATTAAGAGGTTTGTACACCAATGCTAGAAGCAGTGTTCATTTTGTTGACTAAAACATTTTAGTCGACTAAATTAATACTAATTTAGTCAACTAAAATACAACTAAAACGAAAACAATTGCTAAAATACGACTAAAACTAAAATACCATTTTAGTCAAAAGACTAAGACCAAAACTACAGGGTGAGCCATTTATATGGATACACCTTAATAAAATGGGAATGGTTGGTGATATTAACTTCCTGTTTGTGGCACATTAGTATATGTGAGGGGGGAAACTTTTCAAGATGGGTGGTGACCATGGTGGCCATTTTGAAGTCGGCCATTTTGAATCCAACTTTTGTTTTTTCAATACGAAGAGGGTCAAGTGACACATCAGACTTATTGGGAATTTCACAAGAAAAACAATGGTGTGCTTGGTTTTAACGTAACTTTATTCTTTCATGAGTTATTTACAAGTTTCTGACCACTTATAAAATGTGTTCAATGTGCTGCCCATTGTGTTGGATTGTCAATGCAACCCTCTTCTCCCACTCTTCACACACTGATAGCAACACCGCAGGAGAAATGTTAGCACAGGCTTCCAGTATCCGTAGTTTTAGGTGCTGCACATCTCGTATATTCACAGCATTCACAAACAGGAAGTTAATATCACCAACCATTCCCATTTTATTAAGGTGTATCCATATAAATGGCCCACCCTGTAAATTGAAATTTATGTCAAAATGAACACTAGTCTGCAGTGCATGTTCATACCACAATACCATAAATAATAACATATTAGATTTTTTACTCCAGCAGTATATAATGTTTTTGGAAATTGTAGAGAAATGGTTAAATAATGCATTACAATTTAACTACACCCATTACTAGTGGACTAAAATGTACTGGAGATTTAGTCGACTAAATACGACTAAAACTAAAACAATTGCAGAAGTCTAAAATGGGACTAAAACTAAAATGCCATTTTAGTCCTAAGACTAAAACTAAATTGAAATTTGCTGCCAAAATTAACAGTGGCTAGAAGTCTAACTAACAAGATGGGAGAACTGGAGCTGCTAATGTACAAGGAGGATCTTGATTTTGTGGGAATTTCAGAGACTTGGTTTGACAGCTCTCATAATTGTCTGGCAACCATTTAGGGTTATTCCCTATATCGCAGACATAGGGAGGGTAAAAAAGGGGGAGGGGTATGCCTGTATATCAGAAATGATGTGCAAGTGAATGTGAGGGACAATATCACTAATGGAGCTAGGGAGAAGGTGGAATCCTTTTGGGTGGAGCTACAGAGGGAGGAAACTAAGGGGAAAGTAATACTGGGTGTATGCTATAGACACCCTAACCTGAGGGAGGAGGTGGAGGTGGACCTCCTAGCACCCAGTGGCAAGAATGGGAAATGTCTAGAGTTGAGCGAACCTCTGGAAGTTCGGGTTCTGCTGGTCCATCCGAACTTCGGGACAAAGTCCGGGTCCGGGTCCGGACGGAACCCGAACGATCGCACGGACAACGGGTCGTCTTGGGCTTGAAGGTCTCCAAGCGAGTTGAGATCTGTAAAGGGTAAGAACGGTGACCCACGATCCTCCAGGTGGAGGTGGAGGAGGGAGTCCAATCCCACAGATATCGTATGTGGGTCATAATGAAAGGGGAATCAAAGGAGGGAGACATCGAGGTGGGTTTTCCTAAGGTGGAAGAGGGATCGAGGTAATCACTATAACAGGGAGTGTAAGTGAACGTGTAGTAAAGACTATATGTCCGTATGGGGAGGGGGAAAAAATGGGAGGGATACAGACGCTATATCCCTTA
>BLSH010005339.1:75795-103857 GCA_018402905.1 Glandirana rugosa
AGCGGTATGTGAAATCTCTAATTTCTGCTATCTGTCCTCAGAGCAACAGCACAGACAGCAGTAGTAAAGTAATCTATCTCAGGATGCAGGATCAGGTCTTAAAATGTCTCAAATCTGTCCCTCAAGCTTTCAGCTTCCTTTCCCTACACTAACCCAAGGAGCATGTGACTGCAGCACTGTGACTCCAGCTTATAAAGAGGCTGGGTCACATGATGCACTGGCCAATCACAGCCATGCCATTAGTAGGCATGGCTGTGATGGCTTCTAAGGGCAAACCAGTGAAACGCTTGTTGATTGGCTGCCCTGCAGCTTCTCAACACGTGGAGTAAAATAGCAGAACCCCGGACCGAACCCGAACGATTTTTGAAATGTCCGGGTCCGGGTCCGTGCCACGGACACCCGAAAGTTCGGTACGGACCCGAACGTTACAGTCCGGGTTCGCTCAACACTAGAAATGTCATTATAATGGGGGATTTTAACTATCCAGATATAAACTGGGCAGAAGGGACCACACATTTGTCTAAGGCTCGCCATCTCCTAAATGTCTTGCAGGACAATTTCATGGGTCAGATGGTGAATGCACAAACAAGAAACAATGCGTTACTAGACCTACTAATAGTAATTACTAAAAATACAGACCTGTAGAAATACGGGGCAACTTAGGAAACAGATCAATTCGTTTCAGTATAACTCACAGAAATAGGAAACACAAGGGTAATACAAAGACACTGCATTTCAAAAGAGCCAACTTCCCTAAACTGTGCTCTTTTCTAGACAATATTAAATGGGATAAAATCCTAGGAACAAAGAACATGGAGGAAAAATGTATATATTCGGCAAGCGAGTAGTGTCAATCTGGTACCACCACCAATCCCTGAAGGTAATACCAATTAAAGAACCCCTATGGGTGGGACTTTCAAGGTGGGGGAACCAAAGATCATCAAAAACACATCTACTTATGTATCAAATCCACATTTATTTTCACAAGTATAAAAATTACAAAAATATTGTAAAAATTACAAAAAAAACAATTAGCGTATAAATGTATTCTGTTAAAATATTGGATTGTTCAAATGTAGCCAGCTCGCACACATCTGCGTGTAGGTTCCTTAACCAGTTGCTTACTGGGCAATTAAACCCCCCCCCCGCCCAGACCAATTTTCGGCTTTCATCGCTGTCGCATTTTGAATGACTATTGCGCGGTCGTGCGACGTTGTACCCAAATAAAATTGATGCCCTTTTTCCCCACAAATAGAGCTTTCTTTTGGTGGTATTTGATCACCTCTGCGCTATAAACAAACAAAGAGCGACAATTTTGAAAAAAGAACAATATTTTTTATTTTTTGCTCTAATAAATATGCAAAAATAAAATTCATTGGGTTAGGCCGATTTATATTCTTCTACATATTTTTGGTAAAAAAAAATTGCAATCGGCGTTTATTGATTGGTTTGCGCAAAAGTTATCACATCTACAAACTATGGGAATTGATTTATGGCGTTTTTTATTAATATTTTTTTTTTTTACTAGTAATGGCGGCGATCTGCGATTTTTATCGGTACTTTGATATTGGGGCATTTTTGACACTTTTTTAGGACCAATGACATTTATACAGCGATCAAAAATTTAAATGTCCACTGATTACTGTATAAATGTCATTGGCAGTGAAGTGGTTAACCTGCAGGGGGCATTGAAGGGGTTAACACTGTTCCCTGGGTGTGTTCTAACTGTGTGGGGGGATGGGTTGGCAGGGACATAACAGATCTCACTGATCCCAGTGACAGGGATCAGTAGATCTGTCATGTCCCCCTCTCACAGAACGGAGAACCGCCGTGTTTACATTGGCGGTTTCCCGTTCTGCAGCTCCGCAGGCGATCGCTGGTCATCAAGTCCGCCCGACCCGCGGGCACGCCCACGCAGCGTGCGGAGGTCGCGCGTGTGCCGCCGCCTGTGAGTGCGCGCCAGGAGCATGCAAAGGGGCGGACGTCAATAGACGTCCACCCGGAGATTGAGATCCGCGCTGTAGCCGCCTTTCATCTTTAGTGCGGATCTCAAGAGGTTAACATCATTCTGCCATCCTACGAAAAAGGAACCTACACGCAGATGTGTGCGAGCCGGCTGCATTTGAACAATCCAATATTTTAACAGAATACGTTTATACACTAATTGGTTTATTTGTCATTTTTACAATATTTTTGTAATTTTTATGCTTGTGAAAATAAATGTGGATTTGATACATATGTAGATGTGTTTTTGATGATCTTTGGTTCCCCCCACCTTGAAAGTCCCACCCATAGGGGTTCTTTAATTGGAGGAAAAATGGGAGTGCTTTAACCTGTTCCGGACCATCTCGCGTACATTTACTGCTGCAGAGTGGCGCTGTAGCGCAAATCGCCTTCTATTAAAGGTGCCGGCAGCGCGCTCTTGTGCCTGCCGCATTCTGCAGCAGTATGGCCATGGGTCCGGCAGACTCGATGTCTGCCGGCTACTCGCAATTGCCTGGCAGAGAAGAAAAACGGGAACCGCTGATGTAAACAGTTCCCCACTCTGTCAGGCGGCATGTAAGAGATCTACTGATCCCTGTCACTGGGATCAGTTAGATCTCTTATGCCCCTGGCAGCCCAGCCCCCTCACAGTTAGAACACGCCTAGGGAACACAGTTAATTCCTAGATCGCCCCCTGCAGGTTAACCCCTTCACTGCCAATGACATTTACACAGTAATCAGTGACTATTTAAATTTCTGATCGCTGTATAAATGTCTTTGGTCCCAGAAAAGTGTCAAAAATGTGCGACATGTCCGCTGCAATATCGCAGTCCCAATAAAAATCGCAGATCGTTGCCATTACTAGTAAAAAAAAAATAGTAAAAGCGCCATAAATTTATTTTAATGGTTTCTAAATGCTGCAACTTTTATGCAAACCAATCAATAAACGCCTATCGCAATTTGATTCTTTTTACCACAAATATGAAGAAGAATATAAATCGGCCAAAACCGATGAATACATTTTTTTTTGGATATATATTATAGCAAAAAGTAAAAAATATTGTTTTTTTTTTAAAATTGTCACTCTTTTTTTGTTAATAGTAGTGATCAGAAGTGACATAGAGGAGATCAAATGTCACCAAAAGGAAGCTCTATTTTTGGGAAAAAAGACATCAATTTTGTTTGGGTACAACGTCGCACGACCATGCAGATGTCAGTTAAAGTGATGCAGTGCCGAATCGCAAAAAGTGCTCTGGTCCTACAGTGGGAAATCCTTCAGGTCCTTAAGTGGTTAAGAACATACTAAATAAAGGTAATGGCCAGTGCATCCCAACGGTTAATACGTTTAAAAGAGCAAAACAAAAATCCTGGGTGGCTAAACTCCAACGTAAAAATGCATATAAAAGTAAAAGAAAAGGCCTTCAAAAATACAAGGCGGAGGGGTCATTGTCAGCATTTCAACTTTAAAAAGAATGCAATAAGAAATGTAAGGGTGAAATCAGAGCGGCTAAGATAGAACACGAAAGGCACATAGCGGAGGAGAGTAAAAAAAAAACCAAGAAATTCTTTAAGTACATAAATAATAAGAAAGTGAGGCCAGAACATATTGCCCCCATAAAGGATGATGAAGGGAATTTGGCTACAAAGCATAGGGAGAAGGCAAAGGTTTTGAATAAACCAGATAAGTATATAATAGTTTTTCTGAAAGTTATAGAGTTTACAAGCTATGTTACATATCAGTGAAAATTGATCAATCCTGATGTACTGACAGCCTATCTAATTTTTTGAGGACCTAAAATGCCAGGACAGTACAGATACCCCCCAAATGATCCCTTTTTGTAAAGATGAAAGTTCAAGGTATTTAGTAAGAGGCATAGTGAGTTTGTTGAAGTTACAATTTTTTTCCCACAATAGTTTGGAAAAGTAAGATTATTTTTCCCACAAAATTGTCATATTAACAAGCTATTTATCACACATGGCATAGATAAACTTGCAATCACACCCCAAAATATATTCTGCTACTCCTCCTAAGTATGGCGATGCTACATGTGTGAGACTTTTCCACAGCCTGGCCACATACAGAGTCCCAACATGCAGGGAGCACCATCAGTTGTTCTAGAAGCATAAATTAGTTTCCTGACTACCAATCACATTTTTGAAGGCCCTGAAGTGCCAAAACAATGTAAATTACCCACAAAATTACCCCATTTTGGAAGAAAAGAAAACACCCCATTGTATATTCTAAGAGGCACAATGAGTCTTTTGAACATGTAATTTTTTTCCACAAGTTTTGTAAATTTATAAGATTTTTCTAAAACATAGCATGTACATAGCAAAAATGACACTCCAAAATACATTCTGCTACTCTTCCTGAGTAAGGCGATACCACATGTGTGAGAATTTTACACAGCCTGGCCACATACAGAGGCCCAACATCCAAGTAGCACCGGCAGGCGTTCTAAAGGTGATCACAGACAGATGTGTGCCAAATGATCACAGGCAGATGTGCCAGATGTGAGCAGATGATCACAGACATATGTGCACAGATGATCATGGACAGATGTGTGCCAGATGATCACAGACAGATGTGTGCCAGTTGATCACAGACAAATGTGTCAGATGATCACGGACAGATGTGTGCAGATGATCACGACAGATGTGCCAGATGATTATGGACAGATGTGCCAGATGATCATGGCCAGATGTGCAGCAGATGAACATGGACAGATGTGACAGATGTGGCAGATGATCATGGACAGATGTGCGCCAGATGATCACGGGCAGATGTGACAGAATTGCCAGATCATCATGAACAAATGTGCCACATGATCATGGACAGATGTGCCAGATGATCATGGACAGATGTTCAGTGTGGCAGATGTTTAGTGGGGCAGATGTTTACTGGGACATATGTGGGACGGGTGTTGGTGTTTTTTACTGTTTGGGGACACTGTTTGGGGACACTAGCTGGGTGATCAGTGTGTGAGGAGAGGAGAAACAGTCGATTGCCTGGCAACGGCTCTCTGGTTACAGAATCACATACAGAGGCCCAAAATCAAAGTAGTAGTCAGGTGTTCTAAAGGCATAAATTACACATTTATTTTCCTGAGTACCGATCACATTTCTGGCCCTGGAGCATAAGGACAATGTAATTAGATGTGGCAGAAGATCACAGACAGATGTGCGCAGATGATCACAGACAGATGTGGCAGATGAGTGCCAGATGTGTGCAGATGATCACAGACAATTGTGTACAGATAAACATGGACAGATGTGCGCAGATGATCATGGACAGATGTGCGCAGATAAATACAGACAAATGTGCGCAGATGATCACAGACAGATTTGCACAGATGATCAAGGACAGATGTGTGCATATGATCACGGACAGATGTGCGCCAGATGTTCACATACAAACGTGCACAGACGTTGATGGACAGATGTGCACCATATGATCACAGACAGATGTGCGCAGATGGTCACAGACAGATGTGTGCCAGATGTGCGCAGATGATCACAGACAGATGTGTGCCAGATGTGAGCAGATGATCACGGACAGATGTGCGCCAGATGATCACAGACAGATGTGTGCCGAATGATCACAGACAGATGTGCCAGATACCCGCAAACAGTTTGCTGAAGACAAGCAGACTAAGGATATAGATGACTGGAACCATATCCTGTGGTCTGATGAGACCAAGATAAACTTATTTGGTTCCAATGGTGTCAAGGCCATGTGTGGCAGGAACCAGGTGAGGAGTACAAAAACAAGTGTGTCTTGCCTACAGTCAAGCATGGTGGTGGGATTGTAATAGTCTGGAGCTGCATGAGTGCTACTGGCATTGGGGAGCTACAGTTCATTGAGGGAACCATGAATGCCAACATGTACTGTGACATACTGAAGCAGAGCATGATCCCCTCCCTTCGGAGACTGGGCCGTAGGGCAGTATTCCAACATGATAACGACCCCAAACACACCTCCAAGACGACCACTGCCTTCCTAAAGAAGCTGAGGGTAAAGGTGATGGACTGGCCAAGCATGTCTCCATACCTAAACCCTATTGAGCATCTGTGGGGCATCCTCAAATGGTAGGTTGAGGAGTGCAAGGTCTCTGACATCCACCAGCTACGTGATGTCGTCATGGAGTAGTGGAAGAGGACTCCAGTGGCAACCTGTGAAGCCCTGGTGAACTCCATGCCCAAGAGGGTTAAGGCAGTGCTGGAAAATAATGGTGGCCACACAATATTGACAATTTGGCCCCAATTTAGACATTTTCACTTAGGGGTATACTCACTTTTGTTGGCAGCAGTTCAGACATAAAGGGCTGTGTGTTAAGTTATTTTGAGGGGACAGCAAATTTACACTGTTATACAAGCTGTACACTCACTACTTTACATTGTAGCAAAGTGTAATTTCTTCAGTTTTGTCACATGAAAAGATATAATAAAATATTTACAAAAATGTGAGTGGTGTACTCACTTTTGTGAGATACTGTATGTAACTATGTAACATTCGTACAAACATTTGTATGAGAATTTGTAGGAAAGTTCACAGTACATTCAAAGACAAGACTGTCGTTCGAAAGTACTTCAAAATTGTGTTTACATTTTACATTAGATTTTGGAATGAATGGACTTTCCTGAATGAAAACCACATTCACTGTTAGAAATTTGTTAATTTTAGAAAAGTTTTTTATCCTGCTCCTTTATATTTTCTCGTCACTGCAATTGAAAGCAAACATTGATTTGATGCCACTAACAGCTATGAGATCAAACAAATGTTCTTAAAATTATTCTTTTTTTTTTTTACAAACTGCTATTAGTGTATGGCCAGCTTAAGTGTTGTGAGTACTGAGTATGTTCCAAATACATATGTAAGAGGGGTAGGTAAGCTATCATGCTAATTAGTGTGGTATTTAGCAGGAGTAGGAACTTTGCTTATTGTGAGTGCATCAGGACAGACGTGCAAAGGACCAAAATACATAATTTGAACAGCAGTAGTCTTAAAACAGCAGGTGTTTGGAGACAGCAGACTGTCTTTGGTTAGTACCTATGTTTGATTCTAAGTAATTCTTTTGAAAATATCTAATCTAGATCAGCACAATATTTACTTGGCATTTGTTTTTTCCAAGGGGCTCTTTGGAAGCTGGGTTCCTGTCCTGTCTGTATGCAGATTTCTAGCCTACGTGGTGACATTGCTTGTCTAAATTTCTTGGTTTGTGTCCTTCATTCTGAGATCAGCAGGCTGTCCAAGCCAATTTGTTCTGTTGACCAATTTGTTTGGTTGCCACATCTTCCTGAAAGAGTGCACAGGAGAAAGGCTGTGTAGAAAACTGTTGGATCTGAAAGATTGAAGACTCTGGGTTATAAACATGTAGCTTTTGATGTGATATTGCATAACCCTTAGTGTTCTTTCTGAGGTTGTGGGAATCGCTATCCTTCTGGAGGTCTCTAAAAAAGATATTGTTTTGTCAAAAGTAAACTTTGTATCTGATGCTAGAAACTGTGCACTTGTTGTGGATAAGGCTTCTAAAAGTAGACGTCGTCTTCTTGACTGAGGGACCTGCAGAATGCAGAGGCTCCAATTATCTATAAAACATTAAACACTTGACCAATCCCCCCTTCCAAAATGACCACATTTTATTTGGAGTCAAATGGCCATAGCAGTCTTTAATCACAAACCATTAAATACAACATTCACATAACAAGTTTAATGCATATAATATAGTCAATGCATAACAAATAAACCAACCTCAGCTTATGCCCGGTCTAAGGTCTTTCAAGGTCTATATACTCACGATTAAGCGGTTGTATCTGCCACCCAATCAAAGCCCCTAGTCGCAACTACACCAGCTCAGGGACAATTAACCACTTACGTACTATCAGATACAACCTTATTAATACCCGATGTTACCACCGCATTGTTAGCAAGGGACACCCATACCTCAGATGGGCCCAACCCACAATTATTTAACCAGCACTGCCTTCAGAGACCCAATAGACCCCCTGCTACAGCACACGAGTGTGACACCTTACGCATGTGTTGTCCCCAAAACTGGAAGGCCCGCTGAATACCCTCCTACAATCCCAGATGTCATAAATCAATGCTGATGTCATTCAGATGCACACCATCTCTTCTCAGATATCACCAGGTCTCGTCCTCCAGCGCTCAAAGATGTATTGCCAGGTTCCCATTTTGGACAAAAAAACCCTTGCTGCTTTCTAGTTCACCTTTTTCCTGGCTTTGTTGATCTTTTCAACAGAGTGAGCATGCACCAATCAGACCTGGCAACTATATCGGACCGCACAATTTAACTTTATAAGTTACAATAAATGAGGGAGCACATATTACCAAATCTGACTGATTCCCACCACCCAAAGCGCTGAATGACATGGTTATTAAGTCCCCATCGGACCACTTCGATTGCCGCCCCAATGTAATGAGAAGAATAGTTGTCTGCGCTGCAACCAGCGAACAAGAGGCATATTCTGAACACCGCCCTAAACTGCAATCGAGATATTACATGAAACCGGGTGTCAAGTGTCTGTCACAAAGCGACCCTTCCCATAATCCCACACAGCCTGCCTGGCCAGAAAAACCTTTGTAACATCTCTGTGACCTGACAACTTAAACATGAAAGCCAGGCTGGCCAACTGCTGAGACATAGCAAAGAGAGACACACCTCGTTCAAAATTCCTACCAATAAAATAATGCAACATGTGTACATCATCATCCTCACGAGAATACCCCCCAACTTCATTCACCAGACGGCTCCATTCCTGCCACACTCTGCAGTATGAGGACCAAGTTGATGCACATACTAAATGATGAATTAAGAACTTGGAAGTTTTAATGCAAAGCCCCACAGATGCTTGGGGCATGGAATTCCGTGCTGCTCTGCTTCCAGTGCCAACTGACAGAATCTGTCCCACTGGAAATGAAAAAAAGCATCAGTCACTGCGTTATCAACTCCTAGAACGTGCACATTTCCATGAAACAGTACAAAGGGAAAACAATTCCCAAACAGCCAAATGATGCACTAAACCGGCGTCCCTCCATTCCACTGGCCAACCAACTCTCAGCACTTTAACGACCCTGACAGTAGATTCCATAACCAGCAGAGCCCACTGAATCCATGAACAGTTCTAAATCAAATTTGGAAATCACCTGCTCCAGCCAAAGAGAGAACCATTTTAAGAAACTAGAATTCCACACTCGCAAGTCCTCACGCTGATCCTGTCCCAGCTGAATATGAGGATGTGGCGCCTTAATGCCAGCTGTAGCAGCCGCCAGTCATCTACAAAAAACGTGGCCCATGGGTATACTGCAACCACCAAAATTCAACTTGCCCAAGAGAGATTGCAAAGCACGGAGTGGAATTTTTTTTATTTGTGCATTGCCTGGTGGCAGAAACCGTCCCCTTCAGATCTTCAAGTTTGCCCAAAGCCAAACGGCGTCCCATCGCCATGGTGCCGATGACAATACACAGAAACCACAACTCAGTGGTGGGCCCTCTGTCTTGTCAGGGGCTAATGGCACACCAAACTCGAAAACATGTTGGACCATGGCCAAAAGCGAGGCATAGATAGTACTTCCAGCAGGCCCTATGCTCAAGAAATCATCTAAGTAATGGATGACTGAATTAAGTCCGGAAGCATCCCATTCCAAAAAGGAACTAAACATTTCAAACAACGAACAAGAAATGGCACACCCCATTTGTGCACATCTATCAACTACATTCTGCCCTTGCCATTTTCACCCCAGCAGATGGCAACAACTAGGGTGTACCGGCCACAAAAAGGCCTCCTCAATATCAGTCTTGGCCAACAACGTACCTTTATCATACCTATGAACCCACCACATTGCCATTTAAAAAAAAGTATAGGACACCATGCAAAGCTCTGGATCAATGGCATTATTCCTTGAACCCCCTTTTGGATGTGACAAGTGATTCTTTTTTGGGGATAATACACAAAAGGGAAATACTGGCAGTGAATCAAAAGGGCCGGCCGTACGACCCAAAGTAACTTCTTTGAAAATGTTATATCTGCCATATCTGCCATATCTGCCACTGTGTCTACAGTGAAAAGTGGTGGTGGTGGACATGGTGCATCCTCTGCAGGCGGGTCTCGTTTGTCCTTTTTTTCTGCTGTTGGCCATGTTATTGAGCCACAACATGCAGAAGAGTTGGTGGAGTGGATAACTAAGCTGTCCTCATCCTCTGTCACCCAGGCTCATACTAGTTTGTCTTCCATTGCAGCTACCAAAGTGGCCTATTCCACCAGATCCTTGTCCACAGTTACTCCTTCCGTAGCCCCACCATCATGCACGGGAGAGTCACCAGAATTATTCGACCATAGTTTCGGTTACATGCTGATGGACAATGCGCCACAATTTGAAGGCTCCGATGTTGGTCCCCAGGTTGAGGAAGGGAGCAACGTGTGCTTAGAGAGAGGGAGTGCCACAGAAGGACAAGAAACTAGCAGTCATGTACCCCCAGCTGCAGCATACTGCCAAGTTTACTCCAGTGACGAGGAGGGAGGGGATGATGAGGACACTGACTGTATTTGGGTGCCTGAGAGAAGAGAGGAGGGAAGTGAGGAGGAGGAGGAGGCACAACTCCAATGAGGCAGGATGTCCTCCAGGGGCCAGCTTAAGGGCAGCCACCCTATTGCATCACACCACAGAGCTCCACAGGTGCAGGACACTGCTGACTCCCCGCTGACCTCCAAAAGTTCAATGGTGTGCTTTTTTCAGCACTTGTTCAGTAGATCACACCGTTGTTGTTTGCAATCTATGTCTGAAGGGGATCAAGCATGGCCAGAACAGCAGCCGCTTGGGCACCACATGCTTGACAAGACATATGACGACCTGCCATGCAGTCTGTTGGCAACAGCACCTCAAAGACCCACATCATAAAAGGCCAATTCATATACACACAACCATTATACCAGAAAGTGACTGGAAAATCAGCGCTTCACTGAGTATTAAAACTACTAAATACTGGGGATAAAAAAGGAAAGAATTCTAGCAACAACAATGCCACTATAACTAAAAACAAATAACATTGCCTTGCACACACATGTGCAAACCTATAAGTGTATGTGTGTGTGCGCATGCACATATGTACATGCATACTCACACCCGAACACCCAGAAAAAAAACCCTGCTGCAATGGGTGCTCAGGCACACACATGTGCAAAGGCCTGTCACACTTCATACACGTGTCACTCAACATAATGTGAGAGGGGGGGAGGAAAGGGGAGAAAATAGAAGGAATATATATTATTATATTTTATACATATATAATATATATATTAATATATTATTATTTAAGAATGGTATTCACCTCCAATTCTACTCTGAGCTATAATGATCTTAAGCCTAGGAGCGTTAAGAACATTATAGCTCCGAGTAGAATTTCTATCCCCCATGCCACTAATCACTCCTTAACTACCTTCTGTAATTTGGTTGGCATGTACCAGTGTAAAAAAATCAGATGTAAAATGTGTTACCAAATATTCTGAGACAGGCCAGAAAAGTCTGTGGTCATTTTCATACAATGCCAATTCAACCTTTGCTCCAACTGCCTCATTTCTGACATGCCCAGCAGGTGGAACTCAACATTGGCAATATGTATTTGTGCACTCGTGCCAAACCGGTTGGGGTGTATTTAGATAATAAATGGTTAAATTAAACTATGTGACCTGCTGCTGTGTGAGGATAGCTCTAAAAAGAACCAACAAATGAAAAAACAAGTGAAACAGCGCTGGTATACCCCTATTACCCTTAGATATACCTTTATGGGTAAGCCTAAATTATTATGCTTACCGTATAAATTGATAAAGTGAAAAAAAATTGATACAGTGAAAAAATTGCTAATAATAATAACGATAATAAAACTAGTACATAAACGTATACTTTGCTATTAAACTGGATGTGCAGTTTAAAAGTAAAATATAATAGTGCAAAACAAATGTCCCTAAAGCGCTCAGTGCTTTGTGCTTTATCAACAATGGTGATCCAGGTGCATCTGCTTAGGTCTCACACCAGAGGTGCATCTCACTCACCAAATGTTTTGGACTTTCTAGCCACACAGCAATACAAGTCTGAAAGGCTTTAGGTCACTTGAGGGGGGACCTTTCCCTCTATGGTAGATGGCAGTGGATCCTTCCGGTGTCACTGGCTTATAGATGATATCTTGAGAGGGGAGGTAATCACAAAAATAGTGCTCCACGTGGCGTAATATTGTTTAAAAATGTATTTGCTTATGTTAGTCATGATGCTGTCCGGTGGTCTGACATTGAACTTTACAAGAGAGATGGCCTGCATCCCTCACACAGGGGCACTGAGCTTCTTGGTATGGAATTTAGGATTTTTTTGGACATGCATTTAAACTGAGAAATGGGGGCAGAGATGTAATTGTTGAGGAGCATTTCTGACCCCAGCAGGTTGAAACAAATGTGAGGGTTTGTGTTGCTAACGACTGGGCTGATGGGGTCAGTTGAAGTTTCTGGTGGTAAAAATAAAGCAGTTCATAGTAGTTTTTGTCATGTCACGTTCACTAATGCTCACAGTTTAGGCAACAAGCATTGTGAGCTGACAGCTCTTATGTCTAGGGAAAACTTGTTGCAATTACAGAGACATGGTTCAAGGATTCCAATGACTGGGAAATAACTATACCAGGGTACACACTATACAGCAATGACAGAGTAGGGAAGAGGGGAGGTGGAGTTGCCATATATGTAAAAAATGGCATAATGCTAACATTAATTAAAAAAACAAATACAATACACAAAACCCTCTGGGTCTGCCTTCCAACCAGGGAGGGATCTTCTCTTAGAATTAGTGTAGTATACAGACCCCCAGGACAGACTGAAGATTATGATAACTTGTTGACTGACGAGATAACCCAAATGGCAAAGAAGGAAGAGGTTTTGATTATGGTTGACTTCATCATGCCTGGCATTAACTGGAATTCTCAAACTGCTATTACAAGCATGAGTAAACAGTTAGTAAAAAGCTAAATCCGAGGTGATCATATTCTTGACCTAGTACTGACAAATGGGGATCGACTGTGTGATATTGAGGTGGGAGAGAATTTGGGTTCTACTGATCACCAATGTCTTTGGTGTGATATCAAAACAAGAACAGGAAAATCATATGCAAAAACAAAAGTTTTAGATTTTAAAAGCACAAATTTTGCTGAAATGGGGAAATTTCTAAAAAATTAACTTAAAGGTTGGAGTAAAATGACAGGAGTAAGTAATCAGTGGGCACTATTAAAGTCTACCATCCTGGAGGCAACTAGATTATATGTCAGGCAAGTTAGTAAGAATAAACAGAAGAAAAAAACAATATGGTTTACTAAAGAGGTAAGTAGGATAGTAAAGGAAAAAAAAAAGCGTATAGAAGATTCAAGGAAACGGGAGTTGTAGCTGACAGAGAGGAGTATAAAAATAGACAAAAGGAGGCCAAACACATTATCAGTGCAGCAAAAGCACAGAAAGAGGAGGAAATTGCTAAGTCTATTAAGAAAGGAGATAAAACCTTTTTTAGGTACATTAGTGATAAAAGGAAAAAAATACAATTGGATCACTAAAATGAAAATGGGGCACAGCACATATGTTGAGGGAGACCAAGATGTAGCGAACCATTTAAACAATTACTTCTGTTCAGTCTTCTCAAAAATAAACTGCACTAATGATAACAAGTTAGGGAATCATATTGGTTCTAGTAATGATGGTTCATTTCTAGGATTTCTGGAGACAGAGGTAGCAGAGGAACTGGCTCGGTTAAAGATTAATAAAGCAATGGGCCTTGATGGCATTCACCCCAAAGTTCTAAGATAACTTTGAGATATTGTTTTTGAACCATTAACTGATCTTTTTAACCACTTCAGATCCGCGCTATTGCCGAAGTACGGCTCCAGCGCGGATCTGAAATGCCGGGACGACGTCCATGGACGTCGTCCCCTGTGCACGCTCCGCGCGCGCCCCCTGGTGGGCTCAATGTCCACCCGGACCCACCGTTCTCTTTCAGGAGCCTCAGAACGGGGAACCGCCGATGTAAACACGGCGGTTCCCCGTTCTGTGACAGGGGACATGACAGATCTACTGATCCCTGTCACTGGGATCAGTTAGATCTGTTATGTCCCGACCAGCCCTGCCCCCCCACAGTTAGAACACACCCAGGGAACATATTTAACCCCTTCACTGCCCCCTGCTGGTTAACCCCTTCAATGCCAATGACATTTACACAGTAATCAGTGGATATTTCAATTTCTGATCGCTGTATAAATGTCATTGGTCCCAAAAATGTGTAAAAAATGTCCGACATGTCTGCTGCAATATTGCAGTCCGGATAAAAATCGCAGATCGCCGCCATTACTAGTAAAAAAAAATAAAATAATCAAAACGCCATAAATCAATTCCCAGTTTGTAGACGCGATAACTTTTGCGCAAACCAATCAATATACGCCGATTGCGATTTTTTTTTTTACCAAAAATATGTAGAAGAATATATATCGGCCAAAACTGATGAATAATTTTTTTTAATGGATTTGTACTTTAGCAAAAAGTAAAAATATTGTTCTTTTTTGCAAAATTGTCGCTCATTTTTTGTTTATAGCGGCGATCAGAAATGACGCAGTGGTGATCAAATACCACCAAAAGAAAGCTCTATTTGTGGGAAAAAAAGGACGCAAATTTTATTTGGGTACAATGTCGCACGACCGCGCAATTGTCATTCAAAATGTGACAGCGCTGAAAGCCAAAAATTGGTCTGGGCAGGAGGGGGGTTTAAGTGCCCAGTAAGGAAGGGGTTAATGAATCTCTTCCAACAGGAGAAGTTCCCCATGATTGGCATATAGCTAATATTCGACCTATCCACAAGAAGGGCAGCAAGGTAGAAGCTGTCAATTACAGGCCAGTGGGTTTAACATCAATTGTAGTCAAGGTAATGGAATCACTCCTGAAACGAAGGATCATTGATCACCTAAAAATACACAGCTTGCTGGACCCAAAGCAGCATGGCTTTACTGAGGGCAGATCGTGTCAGACTAATCTGATTGAATTTTGTCTGATTGAATTGATTGACAATATTAACAGTGTTTTGGACCAAGGTGGTGCTGTGGACATAGCATATCTTGATTTCAGCAAAGCATTTGATAGAGTTCCACATTATGATCTAATACAAAAGTTGTACAAGCTAGGACTTAACCCTTGGGTGGTTCAGTGGATTTGCAGTTGGCTAAAGGATAGATCCCAGAGTGTGGTTGTAAATGGGGTTCATTCAGAACAGAGACCAGCCACTAGTGGGGTACCACAAGGCTCTGTAGTGGGTCCTATTCTATTTAACCTATATGTAAGTGATCTAACTAAAGGTTTGTTGGGCAAGGTATGTCTTTTTGCTGATGATACAAAGGTGTGTAATAGGGTTGATATCCCTGGAGGTGTTTGTAACATGGAACATGTTTTGGGATTGCTGGGAGATTGGTAAAAGCAGTGGAGACTGCAATTCAATATTTCTAAATGTAAAATAATGCACCTAGGGAATATGAATCCCCTTAGAGAGTACAGCATTGGGGTTACAGTGTTAGACAGCACTACAGAAGAAAAAGATTTGTGGGTGCTAATTTCAGATTATTGCAAAATGAGCAAACAGTGTGACCAGGCAGTGGGAAAAGCAAATAGAATTCTGGGCTGTATCAGTAGAGGGTTCACCAGCAGGAGGAAGGAGGTCCTGATTCCTCTGTATAGATCTTTAGTGAGACTTCACTTAGAATACTGCGTCCAGTTCTGGAGGCCTCACTTACAAAAAGATACTGATAAGATAGAACGAGTTCAGAGACGGGTAACAAAAATGGTGAAAGGTCTGGGGGATAAAACATATCAAGAACGACTTCAGGAACTTGATATTTACAGTCTGGAGGAAAGAAGGGAAAGGGGAGACATGATTGAAACCTTTAAATACATCAAGGGGGTAAATAAGGTTCAGGGGGACAGTCTTTTCAATATGAAACCAAAATCAAGAACACGGGGACATGACCTCAAACTAACTGGAGGGAAGTTCAAAGCTAATCTTTATTTTATTGAAAGGGTGGTTGATGATTGGAATAAACTTCCAACAGAGGTTGTGAGACAGTCAACAGTAAATGGCTTCAAACATGCTTGGGATAAACATACATCTATAGTCAGACAAGAAGCTTAATGGGAAAACAAAAAAACAAAACAAAAAAAAGGGAGCAGACTCGATGGACTAATCTAGTCTTTTCTGCCATTGCTTTTTCTATGCTTCTATGTTTCTACCTCTTACCATCCACAGAAGATGACACTGGCGGATGACGTAGAGGCTTACCTCACGACTTTCGAGGGAGTCGCCGATTGTGAAGGGTGGCAGAAGGAGCAGTGGGCAGGGCTGTTGGCCCCATTTTTGACAGGTGAGCCCCAAAAGGCTTACTTTGATATTGAACCAGACAACGCCCAAGATTATGAGACTTTAAAAGAGGTGCTCGCACGCCTGGGTGTCACCATGGCCATCCAGGCCCAACGGGTGCATCAGTGGACCTACCGCACGAACAAGCCACCCCGCTCCCAAATGTTTGACATGTCCATCTTACGAGGCAGTGGTTGCAGCCGGAGACCCTGCCAGGCCCCCAGACCATGGAGCGTGTAGTCATGGACCGATTTCTCTGCGTGCTCCCTGCTGCTTTGAGGAAATGGATCAGCCATGGGGACCCCAAAACTGCAAGCCAACTGGTGGACCTTGTGGAAAGATACTTGCCAGCTGAGGACTTGCTGAACCCGTCGGTGTGTCCAGGGGTGAAAGGCTCTCCAGCGTATCTAGTAAGACTGTCCCAGCACTCAAGGGCATGGGGAAAACCGATAAGACTGCATTTTAACTAACGAGACTCTGGACTTTGGACCTGAAGACTGGCCAAAGAAGCCAGGAAGGTCTTTGCAGCCCATAAGAGGACTGGGTATAGACTACGTACAGTGCTACCATTGCCATGCTTTGGGCCATATTGCTGCCATTATACTTATGTGAATAGATGCCTTTCTCTTTTTGCACTGGTCGCATGTACAGCATTATCTTCAGGTCGCATGGTAAGACAAATGTGTGTGATTTCTGCGGATGGACAACCAGTCACTGCCTTGCTTGATTCTGGAAGCGTGGTGTCACTAGTCAAAAGTTGTTGTATAAATCCTGCAAAACTGCACCCCAGCACTATCGGGGTTGTTTGCATACATGGTGACACCCGGGGCTACCAGACGACAGTAGTTGAGATTGACACCCCCTGGGGCTGGGTAACATATTAAGTGGCGGTTGTACCCTCCCTGCTTCATGAAGCCCTAGTGGGGAGAGATTTTCCCCTTTTCTGGCAGCTATGGGAAAGCAGGGGACATCTGGAAGATGGAGCTCTCTCTGCTGGGGAAGCAAGCAAACTCTCACCAGACCCTTTTGGCCAAATGGAAGGGAGGACTGGTGGTATGACTGAGGAAGAAGGCGACCCTCTTCCTTTTCCAGTAATGGTTGGGGATCAGGAGGAGCTGGAAGCTAGCCCCCAGCTGGAGGTTAATGACCCAGAAGACATCTCTGACTCCCCTAATGAGAGTGGATGGAATGTCCTACCTGAGCAACTACGGGATGGCACTCTCATTAAAGCCAGAGAAAAAGTGAAGGTGATGGATGGGGAACCTGTGGACCCTAATTGGGGGGTGTCTTTTCCCTACATGGCTCTTAAAAATAATTTGTTGTATTAGGTGGTAAAACATGGGGAGGACGAAGTAGAACAGCTAGTGGTTCCCAAACCCTTCCGCAGGATGGTGCTAGATCTGGCCCATGGTCATGTAATGGGGGGACATCTGGTTATGGAGAAGACCAGGGAGAGAATAACCCTGAGATTCTTCTGGCCTGGGTTGTATGCAGACGTCAGAGAATATTGTGAATCATGCCCTGAGTGTCAAATAATGGCCCTGTCACCCCATTTTCATAGTCCCCTTGTCCCACCTCCCATAATTGAAGTGCCATTTGAGCGAATTGGCATTAATCTCATGGGACCAGTAGTAAAATATGCTTGGGGACACCAGCACATCCTGGGGATCCTGGACTATGTGACCCACTATCTTGAAGCCATATCCTTGCAGAACACCTTTGCTAAGACTATCGACAAGGACTGACCACCATAATACAACATGACATAGTTACGGAACCTGGGGTCAGTGTAAATGTAAAACCCTACTAGATACCTGAGGCTAGATGGGAGGCGGAGGCAAAGGAAATAAAAAACATGTTGGAGTTGGACGTGATAGAGGAGTCCCACAGTGCCTGGTCAAGCCCCATAGGGCTGGTCCCAAAGCCTGATGGCACTATCAGGTTCTGTAATGATTTCAGGAAGCTGAATAACGTGTCTAAGTTTGACGCATACCCGATGCCGCGGGTTGACGAACTTGTGGACAGGTTGGGAGGTGCCCAGTTCATAAAATCCCTAGAACTAACCAAGGGGTACTGGCAGATCTGCCTAGCGGAGTCAGCAAAGGAAAAAGCAGTCTTCTCTACCCCCAAGGGGTCCTTCCAATACAAGCGAATGGGGCCCCTGCATCCTTTCAAAGAATGATGGACAAAACTTTGAGGCCACATCTGGATGATGTGGTCATCCACAGCCCGGATTGGGAATCACATCTGCCCCGAGTGCAGGCAGTGGTAGATTCGCTGAGGGTAGCAGGTTTAACAGCCAACCCCAAAAAATGTGGCATAGGTCTACTGGAGGCCAAATACCTTCAGTATGTGATTGGTTGAGGTCTGATCAAGCCCCAGACCAATAAGATTCGAGGCCATTTAAAAGTGGCTCCAACCGGTGAACAATAAATAGGTTTGCGCTTTCCTGGGGATTACAGGGTATTACTGACGCTTCATCCGACAACTTTGCCACCATTGCCATCCCTCTGTCTCACCGACAATGCTCCCCTTAAGTGGGTGTGTAGCAACCGGGAGAAAAATATCCAGGGTGACTAGATGGTTTCTGGCCCTACAGCCGTTTAAATTATCATTGGAACACCAGGCTGGAAGGCCCCAGAATAACTCTGATGGCCTTTCCCGGGCCCACTGCATGGTTGGGACAGTTGCTCTGCCCCAGGGGCTTGAGCAGAGGGGGGATATGTGACGTTATGCGGGACGCAATAATGGATGGGCGATACTTGTTGCCTCGCATGCGATCATGTTGAGATGACTGGTGAGAGTCCCACCCAGGTTTTGCCAGCCACCGTGGCAGAGCTGGTTCTGGCCCAGACCTTCTGGTCCACTCAATGGCTATGCAGTGATATGATTGTATGGGGAGCACCGATTGTATCTGTAAGTGTATGGCATAGAAACGATATGCGACTGAGGAGAACGGGGGGGGATTAATAAGTAGGTACGGTGGGAGCCATACAAGATGTGATATTGGGACATATGTTGGTGTATGGTGGGGGCCATACAAGGATGTGATATTGGGACATCCGTTGGTGCATGGTAATATAGGAGTTGCCTGTAATGGCAGCGCCTTTAGCAACAATATTGCAGTGGGTGCATGTTGTGTTGGGTATGTGCCGGTGAATGGAATGGGTCAGCCGATCTTAATCAGCAGGGGGGTCGGATACTAGAAGTGGAAGTCTAGGATAAGGGTTATAATAATGCAAATGTCTCGATATCACATCCTTGTATGGCCCCCACCATATCTACTTATTAATCCCCCTCCCCCGTTCTCCTCAGTCTCATATTGTTTCCATGCCATACACTTACAGATACAATCGACACTCCCCATGCAATCATACCATGGCATAGCCTTGATTATACATCTGTTATACATAAACATTGCCACTGCACAGCCTACATTTATTATACATATTGTGACGTTATGCGAGGCGCTTCAATGGACGGGCGATACTTGTCCACTCAAACCCCACTCCACCTGCATTTAATGACCAGGAAGAGAGCTCTATCCTGGATCTCAGAGGGAGAAAACTGAGTGAGCTCTGTCTGCTAATTTGGACTCAAAAACCAAGGTTTGCATTGTTTATATAAGAGGAGTGTATCGCGCTTAGGATTTTTGTTACTCAGCTGCTGCCCTCCAATAATTCCCTCCCGTGGGGGGGATTAATATATGGTATTTAGTATAATTGGATGTGGCGCTGTCTGAGTGTAGGATTTTAAATGTGGATAAAAGAATGTGCTAGTATGGTGTGCTAGTATGGGGGTATACTTTAACCACTTCCCGACCGCGCTATAGACAAAAGACGTCCACAGCACAGTCGGGTTATTCTGAGAGGACGTCCTGGGCCGCGCACACGGGAACATCCGTGACCGTCGGGTCCGGGGGACCCGACTGATCACGGATCGCGGTGAATGGCCGCTGTGAGCGGCCTTTCACCACGTGATCGCGCCATCCAATGACGGCGCGATCACATGTCAACAAGCCGGCGCTTCCGCCGGCTTTTCTTTCTCCTCTCCGCACCGATCGGTGCATTGTGAGAGGAGAGAGGGGGGAGGAAAGACGTGTGCAGTGCTGTGGGCCATGTGTAATGCCCACAGCACTGCTAAATGACAGTTAGCAACCCCCACCATCCATCAATCACCCACCCAGCCATCCACCCCATCCATCCACACCCCCCATTCTTAGCCCATCCATGCTCAGCCACCCATCCATCAATCCATCCATCCTCACACAGCCATGCTCACCCCTCCATCCATGCTCACCCATCGATCCATCCATGCTCACCCATCCATCCATCCATGCTCACCCATCCATGCTCACCCATCCATCCATCCATGCTCACCCACCCAACCGTACTCACCTAGCCATCCATCCATGCTCACCCATCCATCCATCCATGCTCACCCACCCAGCATCCATCCATGCTCACCCACCCAGCCGTGCTCACCCATCCATCCGTGCTCACCCATCCATCCGTGCTCACTCACCCATCCGTGCTCAGTCATCCCCATCCGTGCTCAGTCATCCCCATCCGTGGCTCATCATCCCCATCCGTGGCTCATCATCTCCATCCGTGGCTCATCCATCCCCATCCGTGGCTCATCCATCCCCCATCCGTGGCTCATCCATCCCCCATCCATGGCTCATTTGTGCTTCATTTATGCTCATCCATACCACATCAGTTCTCATCCGTGACACATCCATGCCACTACAGTGCCCATCCATGCCACTACAGTGCCCATCTGTGCCACTACAGTGCCCATTCGTGCCACTACAGTGCCCAAACTTGCCACTACACTGCCCACTCATGCCACTACACTGCCCATCCGTGCCACTACACTGCCCACCCGTGCCACTACACTGCTCATCCGTGCCACTACACTGCCTGTCTGTGCCACTACAGTGCATATCCATGCCACCACAGTGCCTCGCAATAGTGTAAAAGGCAGTCGAATTAGATTTGAAATGTAGGCCCCTAGAAAACCTTACGGTGCTCCCTGCATGTTGGGCCTCTGTATATGGTCAGGCTGTGTAAAAGTGTCACACATGTGGTATTGCCATACTCGGGAGGAGTAGCAGAATATATTTTGGGGTGTCATTTTTGCTAGGTACATGCTTTGTGTTAGAAATATTGTATAAATGGACAACTTTGTGTAAAAAAAAAATGCATTTTCATTTTCTTTCCACATTTTCCAAAAACTTGTGGAAAAAATGACATGTTCAAAAGACTCACTATGCCTCCGAGAATATACGTTGGGGTGTTTACTTTCCAAAATGGGGTCATTTTTTGGGCGTTTCCATTGTCCTAGTGCTCCAGGACCTTCAAAAGTGCAAGAGGTAGTCACGAAATTATGTGTGTAATTAATGCTCCTAGAATGCCTGATGGTGCTCCCTGTATGTTGGGCTTCTGTATGTGGCCAGGCTGTGTAAAAGTGTCACACATGTGGTATCGCCATACTCAGGAGGAGTAGTAGAATGTGTTTTGGGGTGTAATTTGTGGTATGCATATGCTGGGTGTGAGAAATAACCTGTTAACATATGACAATTTTGTGGAAACAAAAAAACAAAAAAAAAAACTTCATTTTGCAAAGAATTGTGGGAAAAAAATACAACTTAAAAAAATTCACCATGCCTCTTACTAAATACCTTGGAATGTCTACTTTCCAAAAAGGGGTCATTTGGGGGGTATTTGTACTTTCCTGGCTTGTTAGGGTCTCAAGAAATGAGATAGGTGGTCAGTACATCGGGTGTGATCAATTTTCAGTGATTGGCACCATAGCTTGTAGACTCTATAACTTTCACAAAGACCAAATAATATACACAAATTTGTTTTTTTTTTACCAAAGATATATAGCAGTATAAATTTTGGCCAAAATTTATGAAGAAAAATTACTAATTTGCAAAATTTTATAACAGAAACAAAGAAAAATTATTTTTTTTTACAAAATTTTCGGTCTTTTTTTAATTATAGCGCAAAAAATAAAAAACCCAACGGTGATTAAATACCACCAAAAGAAAGCTCTATTTGTGTGAAAAAAAGGACGCAAATTTCATATGGGTACAATGTTGCATGACTGAGTAATTGTCATTCAAAATGTGAGAGCATTGAAAGCTGAAAATTGGTCTGGTTAGGAAGGGGGTTTAAGTGCCCAGTGGTCAAGTGGTTAAACAATATACAAAGCCCCTAAGGGGCAACCCTCTTGTGTAATGTTGTAAATTATAAATTATAAAGTGCATGTGTGCTCGAATAAATTCATGTGAATCTTGATATTCCAAGGTGTCATATTATGAAAAACAATTAGGTGAAAACATATACCGTCCAAAATAAAACCTGACTAGTGGTTTATACAAATCTTTACACCATTAAAAAAATCATCAAATAAACTCAAATAACAAATAGTTCAATAATGTGCTAGTATGCATGTGCTGGTATATGTGAAAACCAGAAGTGATGCTTTTATACTCTTGGTATGAAGACTGAAAAGGTATGTTCATAACAGTCTGTTTAATTTAATCATAGGCAAATGTTCACAGTTTGCTTTAGTTCCTGTTGTTCTAAAATGCCCCAGGATGTCAGATCCAAGATATCAATTTTTCTCCAGATGTACAACATATAATAGTTCTTCATGCAATTTAAAGTGTTCAGTGCTCAAAAGTGCTCTTCCTCTAAACTCCTATTCTTAGAAGCAATTTATGTGAAGTAGAAGTGTTGTTCATGCGTGCTCCCCTGTGGACCCCTCCTTACCAGAGGGCACTACCCCTGCAGGGGTAAAGTGCCTGTCTTTTAATCCACTGTTGCTCCTCGCGCTGGTGTATTCATCCGTCCATTTTAGGGAAAAAAACACAGAGAGGAATCCATAGCGTAATATGAAAAAATGTGTTTCTTTTATTCAAAAATCAGTAAAAACATCCACAGGTCCAGGTACAAGATATGCAATTAAAACCAGGTCTCAGTTAAAAAGTATAATCCGTGCTGTATATTGCAAAAAATGTGTCCTTAATAAGTCATCATCTCAGCTCCAGCGTGTAGGCACTCACTCGCTGAGAGGAAGTCCCGCAAGCTTCCTGTTTACAGAGGAGGGATGTGCTTCGCCAGCACGCTTGGTGAGAACCGGATGTGACGTGTGGACTCGCGTACGCACAGCTAGGGGGTCACCTGACGCTTTTCGTCTTATACGTTTTCAAAGGTGTACCTAGCTGTGTATCAGTGTGGTATATATCTCTGATGCCGTGGGAGGAGACCCATTACGTTCATCAGTATTATTGGTTGTGTTGGGCGGAACCTTCCTCCTTATCATAGACTCATATGTGAAGGTTCATCCAACTTGATTGGGATAGGTAATAAAGAAACCCCATGGGTGCGCCACCTTAACAACTTAGTAGCTCCTACTTTATAGGTTAACCATAGTTGAATCCTAAGATTTATGGATGGATTGGGCACGTCAGTTGTCCTTAGAGGAACCAACTCTGACTTTTATAAACATATAAACATATATCTCTCTAAAGGAGGGTATTTGGACTTTTGCACATATTAACACATAATCCTGTTTATACAATACACCTTCTTAATCGCCATGAATTGGTAAGCAGCCGATTCAGAGAAAGAGACATTTCTTAAAACATTAAAAGAAAGGAGTAAGTTAAAATAAAGGGGCCATATATATATCATTGGTTGTGGCCCTCTCTTAGACTTTAACTTTTATACCCCAACAGAAGCATAAAAAATTCTATGAATTCAAAGTGGGAGATCATTCTAAAATGGAAAGTCAAGACACGTTGTTATGTGTCTAAAAACTATGTGTGTAGAAACCTTGTGCAAAAATTGGCTAATAATCCCTAGAGCAATAATGACTGTGAAAACCTAGGGAAGCATAGTAAACAGGTGATCAAAGATAATCTAAAATTAGAAGTCAGGGCATGTTAATATGTATCTGAAACTTTGTATATGAGAACCATATGTCAGAAATTGGGACACAATATTTCTAAAACAGTAAAATTCATAAAAAACCTGAAGAAACATAGTAAACAGGTGGTAAAAATTCAAATTGATATATGTATAAAAATATGGGAACTACCGTATGTACGAAGCTGAGTGGTAATCATCCTAAAAAAACGTAATTCTCATTAAAACCTGAGGAAGCATAGTAAACAGATGAGAAAAAACTTTTTATATATATATGTAGAGGAACCGAATTGTATGTGGTATAAGTGGGTGTGTCATTGAAGGAGGTAGTGGGACTCCAATAGTGTATCGGCATATATTATTAAATGCATTGGTTATTGTGAATACTTATTTTTACATAGGTGTCATAAATTAGTGGTTCCTTCCTAGAAATTAGATATGAAGCAGTTCAAATCGATATCCACATTGAGGCCTCCTGGCACTAGGCTCCCCAATTTATAGATCCACATGGTTTCATTTTGGGATATCTGCTGTTTCTTGTTGTTTCCTCTCCAATGTGGGTGGACCTTATCTATTCCATAACATGTTATCAATGTAGGATCTTTGTTGTGGATTTCTTTAAAGTGCTTTGAGAGACTGTGTTTTGGAAAGCCTTTTTTGATATTCCTAATGTGTTCACTGATACATTTGTGGAGTGGCCTGGTGGTCCTACCCACATATAATAGCCGGCATGGGCACTAGATAATGTATGTAACATGTGTGGTGTTACATGTAATGAGAGATTTTATATCATATTGGGTTCCATATATGTGTGATTTAAATTTGTCTATTCTCCTTGGTTGGTTTCTTACCGTCCTGCACGGTTGACATTTTTGGCATCTGTAGAACCCTTTTAATTCTTTGAATAATTTAATCTCTTTGGGAGGGTCAATGACATTATGGACCAGGAAGTTTCTTAAGGTGGGAACTTTTCTATAGATAAATTTTGGCTTCTTAGGTAGTACCTTCTTGAGGTTGTTGTCTGTAGTCAAGATTGGTATTTCTTTATTATTCTTTCCAACTGCTTATACTCTCAGTTGAACCCCGTAATAAAGGCTAGATCATAATCTTTGTTTTTCTTCTTCTTCTTTTTTGTCGTTAGCAAAGTTGTTCTATCTAGTTGTGCTATTGTTTCTTTGGTCTTGTTCAGGGTGGGTAGATGGTAGCCTCTCTCTTCACACTTGTTGATGATGTAATCTGCCTGTAAGTGGAAGTCTTCCAATCTTTGACAATTCCTCCTTAGTTGCATCATCTGCCCTTTAGGAATGTTTTGTTTCCAGTTAGGATGATGGCAGCTGTTGATAGGAATGTAGCTATTTTTATCTGTTGGTTTAAAAAATGTTTTTGTATGTACAGATCCTGTAGTGTTCTCTATCATCAGGTCCAGGTAATCAACCTTGTGTTTATCGAATTTCCCCGTACATTTTAACCCAGAAGAGTTATTATTGATCTGATCCATGAAGGTTTTAAGGGATTGTTCAGTACCTTCCCATATTATGAATACGTCATCAATGTATCTTTTGAAGTATTGTAGTTCCTGGAAATTTGGATTGTAAATATATTTCTCTTCCCATAGATCCATAAATAGGTTTGCCACGCTGGGTGCATAACGTGCACCCATCGCTACTCCTTTGGTCTGTACATAATATTCTCTCCCGTACCAGAAATAGTTTGACTCCATACATAGCTTGAGTCCTTCTAATATGTAATTGATTTGCTCTTGTTTCAAGTTGGTCCTTTCGTGTAAAGCTTTTTCCACCCCTTCCAAACCGTCTGTTTGATCTATACTGGTATAAAGTGCATTCACGTCTATTGTTACCAATAGGCTTTTATCTTTCAGTTGTTTGTTTTGCAATTCATTTACTAGTTGTAAGCTGTCCCTAAGATAGGATCTGCCTTGCTTGACTAGGGGTTTCAAAAACTGGTCCAGATATTCTCCTAATCTGGAAAAAATAGACCCTATGCCATTTATAATCGGTCTTCCCGGAGGTTTCTCTAGTCTTTTATGTATTTTGGGAACGTAATATATAATTGGAGTTTTGCTTGATTCCGGTATTAGATATTTGGCTTCTTTCCTATTAAGGATTCCTTTTTCTTTGACTTTCCTCACAAAGGCTTTTAATTTTTTCAGAAATTTTTTCTTTGGGTTGTTCTGCAATTTTTTGTATGTGTCAGGGACTTCCAGTAAGTTTTTCATTTCTGCTAGGTAATCCTTCTTATCTAAAATCACCACTCCTCCTCCTTTATCCGCTGGTCTGATTACTATGTCTCTCTTTTTGCCTATGGACTTTATCTTTCTCCAAATATGTGCCGTATTTTTCTTATTTCCTCCTAGCTTCTTAATTTTCTTTAGATCTTCTTCCACCATTCTCTTGAATGCTCCTAGGCAGTCTCCTCCTGGAGTTTTTGGATTGAACGTGGAGTAATTCCTCAATTGTGTATGCATGTATCCATTTAAGTCTTCTTCTGTTCTATTGTTATGTGTCTGAAAGAATTTCTTTAGGTTTACTTTCCTGACAAATTTTTGCAGGTCAATATAAGCCTCCAATTCGTTAAACGATTTGTCTGGGGCATATTTCAGCCCCAGATCTAATACTTCTAATTCCTCTTTAGTAAATTCTACACTGCTGAGGTTGAAGATGCCCTTTCCTAATACACTCTCCTTCTTTTTCCTCTTCTTTCCTCCTCGTTTTCCTCTCTTCCGTTTTCTCGCATGGCATGTTCTGGGGTGTGCGTTCTCTGTATTTCCTGATGGTGATAAGGTCTCCTGTCCTCTCCATGTGGTGTTCTTGGGTATTCCCTTCCTTGTTCTCCTCTGTGTGGTCTCCATTCCCTGGTGGGCTCTTGATATCTCCTTGGTGTTCTTAAACAGTTTATAAGTGGCAACAGGAAAGGATGGATTACCAAGAAGATATGGGAGATGATTCCTCTATGGGAGACCTGGATGATGATATTATCCTCACGAATATTAACAACCAAAGGACTCCACAAACCCCCAGACCCCCACCAACCCTGAAGTTTGGGAATAATACCAATAGGAACAGAGCAACACAGGAAAATCAAGGAAGAGATAGATCACCAGATACCCCCAGATATCAAGTCAGTACCAGTAACAGGTACTCACCTCTAAGGGACAGACCTCCATACACATCAAGACCCCAAAACAGAGATTGGGATCATGAGGATTTTCGGGGGGGCTGGAGAAACAGACCCCCAGGAGGATGGTACCAACACGACCCTCCCAGAAACAGAGGATGGTGGGGACCACATCTCACTGGCACCAAACAAGGAGACCTCCAAACAGAACGGGAGAAAGAACACCAAGGAACCAATCAGGACGACCATGGTACCCAACCGCATACAGAGGAGATTTAAGAACACCAAGGAGATATCAAGAGTCCACCAGGGAATGGAGACCACACAGAGGAGAACAAGGAAGGGAATACCCAAGAACACCACATGGAGAGGACAGGAGACCTTACCACCATCAGGAAACACAGAGAACACACACCCCAGAACATGCCACCCGAGAAAACGGAAGAGAGGAAAACAAGGAGGAAAGAAGAGGAAAAAGAAGGAGAGTGTATTAGGAAAGGGCATCTTCAACCTCAGCAGTGTAGAATTTACTAAAGAGGAATTAGAAGTATTAGATCTGGGGCTGAA
>BLSH010005339.1:105899-146186 GCA_018402905.1 Glandirana rugosa
CTCGATCTTTGATAAGAACACACGTCCTTCTCCCCCCCCTCAACATTGAGTTAAGGATCAGTTCACCTTTCCCATGCCGGGCTCCTCTTGAGTACCCTTGGGTTCCTATTATAGGTGCGGTTCCTCGAATAGCTTCGTAAAACCTTCTCTGTGGAACTCGTCTCTCGGGCAAGTCCGTAGGCCTCCGACGGGGAACCCCCCCGTTATATTCCTCGGTAGGCCCCCGGTAACCGTCTGGATACACGCCCGCGTGCATCTCCCACGCAGGCTCGCGCAGATACGTGCGTCCACGCGTGGACACGTACCCGCATACACGGTCGTTGCCGCGGTTTCTGCCGGTAAATTCGACGATCGTGGGACGTGAGACACGACAGGCAAGATGTCGCAATCACACAAGACTTCGTTGGACAGACTAGGAATTGAGTTACAACTCCCCCCCCTCTTCCTGCACACAAGAATAGTTTCTAGCTCAAATTCCTCCTCTCAGTCCACAAGAACTGGCCCTGGTGGAGCCGTCTTCCATCCCGGAAAGAGATCCTGGATCACTGGTTTCAGTAGCGGGTGGAAACGCATGGATGAAGGAAGGGTTAGCTCCTTAGCCACCCTATTGATTCTATCGGGAAGGGTCCGGTGAATGTTGGCCCCAACTTCTTGGAGGGGCAGGAGAGTTTCAAGTTTCTGGTTGCCAGCCAAACTCGGTCGCCTGGTTGTAGGTCCAAATCCCCTCGCTTCCCCCTATCAAAGGCCCTTTTGTTAAGCTCCTGAGTCCGGGACAGTGTTTCCTGTAGGAGTCAGTTATCCTTTTCCAGGAATTCCGTGATGTTTAGTGCTGCAGGTACAGTACGTTCTGGAATTGCACTGGGTAGGAATGTTGGATGGTAGCCTAAATTCACCCAGAACGGGGATTGTTTAGTAGCTGAATGTACCGTATTGTTATAGGCGAATTCGGCTACTGGCAGTAGATCGACCCAATCGTCCTGGGAGAAGGAGGAATATCAGTGGAGGTACTGTTCCAGGGTTTGATTAGTCCTTTCCGTCTGGCCATTTGTCTGTGGGTGGTAGGCAGACAAAAATGACAGTTTAATCCCTAAGGCTGAGCATACAGCCTTCAAGACTCGGGACGTAAACTGTACCCGCGATCGGAAACTATATTAGCGGGGATTCCGTGGAGACGGACAATTTCTTTTACAAAGGTCTTGGCCGTTTCTGTCGCAGACTGAGTGCCCTTCATGGGTATAAAATGTGCCATTTGGTGAGGCGATCCATAACCACAAAGATGGAGTTGAATCCGGCAGAAGGAGGTAATTCAACTATAAAATCCATGAATATGTGGGACCATGGGCACTTAGGAATGGGAAGTGGGTTTAATAGACCCCAGGCCTTGGTTCTGCTGGTTTTATTTCGGGCACAGACTGGACAGGCGCTGACGTATCTCTTGCAATCCTCGTCAGCTGAAGGCCACCAAAAAGAGCGTGACAATAGTTCCAGAGTTTTGCAAATCCCAAAGTGCCCAGCCAATTTGTGGTCGTGACAAGAGTTCTAAGATGGTTAGGTGCAACTATTCAGGAATAAAGATTCTGTCATAGTACTGCCACAGCCCATCCTTCAATATCAGTCGATGGTCGGGTGGCACAGTGGAGCTGGTTAGAGATTGCCTGACCCGAGACAATAGATCCTCCTGGGACAGCAAGAAGCTTTGGGAGGAAAGGATGGTGTCTGGTGGGGTTGGATCTCCAGGTTCACAAAACATCCTGGACAGAGCATCCGGTTTAATATTCTTTGACCCCGGCCTGTAAGTAATATGTAATTGGAATCTCGAGAAAAGGAGTGCCCATCGTGCCTGATGAGGTTTTAGTCTTTTTTGCAGTCCGTAAGTACTCAAGATTCTTGTGGTCTGTAAAAACCAGGACAGGATGTGCAGCTCCCTCCAGCAAGTATCGCCACTCCACCAAGGTGGATTTAATTGCCAGTAGCTCTCGATCCCCTGTATCTGGTGGCGAGAGCTTCCGGGAGAAAAAGGCAATGGGTTGTAAAGAAGCCTTGGGGCCTCACCTCTGGGAAAGAACCGCCCCACCGCAGTTTCCGAGGCATCCACCTCTAGGATATAAGGCAGGGCTGGATCTGAGTGCTTCAGGACAGGGGCAGAGGTTAATAGTCCTTTGAGAGTCGTGAAGGCCTCCTGAGCCTCGGGGGACCACTGAAAGCGGGAGTTCTGCATCGTAAGCTAAGTGATGGGGGCGATCACAGCGGAGAACCCCTTAACAAACTTTCTATAAAAATTTGCGAAGCCCACGAAACACTGGACCCCTTTCTTGTTTACTGGTGCGGGTCAATCCAGGATGGCAGAGACTTTTTGCGGGTCCATAGTGACTCCTGTGACGGAGATGACGAGGCCCAAAAAGGGGATACTAGGGCGCTCAAACGCACACTTTTCTGCTTTCGCGGAAGTGCTGGCGCAAGCGTTCTAAGACGCACTTGACATGTTTGCAGTGCTCCTCGAGCGTTAACGAGAAGATGAGGATGTCGTCCAGGTAAATTATAACAAACTGGTCCATGTAGTCTCTGAACACGTTGTTTACCAGGTGCTGGAAGGTGACCTGGAGTTGCAGAGCCCGAAGGGCATAACCAAATATTCATAATGGCCAAACCTGGTTCTGAAGGCCGTTTTCCATTCGTCACCCTCTCGGATGCGAATGAGGTTGTATGCCCCATGGAGGTCCAGCTTGGTGAAGATGGTAGCAGTGCCCAGTCGCTGGAACATCTCAGGCACCAAGGGCAAGGGGGTAGCCCTTGCCCTTGGTGACCCATCCTTTTTCTCAAAAAAAAATATTCCCGCCCCGGCAGGGGACGTGGAAGGCCGAATGAACCCCTTCTCCAAATTATCATCCAGGTAGGCCTTGAGGGCCTTTAGTTCTCCCTCAGAGAGCGGGTAGATCCTACCAATCGGTACTTCAGTACCTGGCAATAACTTGATGGGGCAGTCATAGGCCCTGTGGGGTGGTAGCTTGTTTGCCCCCTTCTTGCTAAATATATCAAGAAAATCATGATACGCTGGAGAGACTGCATCACGGGTCTCCGGATCAGGATCAGAATACAGACATAGGGCGGAGGAATGAGACTCCTGGGCCTGCTGTAGGCAATGATGCTGGCAG
Source organism: Glandirana rugosa (assembly GCA_018402905.1). Classification (NCBI taxonomy): domain Eukaryota; kingdom Metazoa; phylum Chordata; class Amphibia; order Anura; family Ranidae; genus Glandirana; species Glandirana rugosa. The sequence goes on from BLSH010005339.1 coordinate 109,052, forward strand.
TAAGAGGAAGTGAACTGAATGTCCCCAGTAGATCAATTGATGTTGGGGCAGTGTGCCCACAGCCATGGTAGGCCAAGGATGACGGGAAAAAGAGGGGACGCAATGGCGTCCAGTACCAGATATTCGGAATGGGCCAGTGACAGTCATGGCAAGGAGGGAAATGGACTCCTAGGTAACTGTTCCCGACTTGATGATGGATCCGTCAGCCAGGCAGATGACCATCTGGTGGGCCTTGGGCCGGAGAGGGATTAGGTGTTGTGCTGCAAAACAAAAGTCCACAAAACAGCTGCAGGCGCCTGAGTCGAGAATGGCTGGGACTTGGATGCCCCCTTCTGCGAGTTGTAGGCAAACAGGGAGAACCAGATGCATAGCCTTGTCAGGCAGGGACAAGACTACTCCCTTGGGGGAGAAGGAACACTTGACTGGGCAAGAACTGACAGGATGTCCTGAAACTCCACAATACAGGCATAGGTTGTGAACCATGCATCTGTGTCTCTCTTCGGGGATGAGTGATGGACATTGATGCCCAACATGTGTGGACTCCGGCTGGTCCTCCGCAGACCTTTCGGCTCTGCATTCCCACAGGCAGCGGACTATCTGGATGGCCAGGTTAATCAGGGCCTCAAGGGATCGGGGTGTCCCCCGGGTTAGTTTATCCTTTAGCAGCTCAGCCAAGCACAGCTGAAATTGATAGCAGAGGACTGCGTCATTCCACGCCATGTCGGTGCTCCAGCACCGGGACTCCGCAACATAGTCTTCCGCCACGCGGGAACCTTGCTGGAGCGCATGGAGAGCTGCTTCGGCCACTGAGGCCTGGTGGGGATCCTGGTAGAGTAGTGCCATGGCCCGGAAGAACAGGTTCAGATCAGCCGTCTCAGGGGCTTTCTGTTCCAGTAATCGTGGGTCCAGGCCTGGGGTTCATCCAACAAAATGGATATCACCAGCCCCACTTTCGTGGTTTCTGAGGAGAAGGTTGCAGTGCAAGATATAGCGGCAAAATATAGCTCAGAAGCACAGCGGAAGGCCCAAAACTTCCTACGCTCCCCAGAGAACCGCTCGGGTAGCGGCACATCAGGTTCAGTGAGGAGAGTGATGACAGCACACCCCGCAGACTGGTTGGAGCTTGGTACAGGTGACATGGAAAATTCTTGAATTCTACTCTCCATTCAGATGTACCCCACTTGTAAATCCTTCACTACTTGGGTTAGTCCACTCAGATGAGCACATAGATCCCCCGTAGGAGAGGGCCCCTGTGCAGACTCAGACATGGCTGTCCGTTGCTGTCACGTACCTGATGGTGGAGTCTGACTTATGCAGTGGGTAACGGTAGCAGGCTGGCGGTGCGGTACAGGAGGATCAGGCAGAAGAATAGTCGGGTACAGGCAGAGTTCGTTAACAGGCGGGTTTCAAAGTACAAGTGAGCAGACAGAAGAGTGGTACAGGAAGCCGAGGTCAGTGCAGGCGGAGAACAATAGCAGGGTCAGGACAAGCCGGGTCACAGGAACAAACAATGAGGATAACAGATCGCTTGAGAACACACTAACGCTGTAGAATGGACAGCACCGAGTGCAGGGTGCTAGCAGCTTAAATGGTTGTCTTTGACGCCATTGCCGGCGCACATGCGCACAGGTGCGCATAGACACGCACGGATGCGCAAAAGCATGCACAAACGTGCATGGGTGCGCGCATAGGTCTGCCAATGGCCCCGGATGGTTCCTTACAATAACCCTATAGAGGTGCTCTTCATGAAGGCAAGCATTGGCCTTTCTATAAAAAAATTTCAATGATATGCACCTGTCAAACAGGTGCAGCAAAATTGATCTTTGGTGTCGGTGGCGCCTTCCCACCGTAACCCCATAGAGGTACTTGATGAAAGCAAGAATTTACCTTGTTGTAAAATCTGCTGCAAATGTGCTGAAACAGGTCCAGACAGCTGAGCTTTGGGAAGTGGGTCAGGAGATAACAGCTGCAGAATGCGATGGAATAGGGTGGCTGCTCTCTACTCTTTCTTGATGTTGGCCTCCTTGGGGTTGTGCCACCTCACCTTCAGTTTCCTCCTCTGCTCTATCTGGCACCCAAGTCGCATCAGTGACCTCATCATCATCTCCATCTCCTCCATGTTCATCATCATCATTACCACTGGAGACAACTTGGCAATACGCTGCGGCTGGGAGAACATGAATGCCAATTTGTCTACCAGTGTTCTCCACTCTCTCTAGGCTCATGTTCCTGTCATCCTCAACCTCAGAAACCACATATGAATCCAGTAATGGCTGGGCATCATCAAGGAGCAAGTGGCTGACGCTGTGGTGAAATAACTCAGATGACTCCTCCTCCATGGCTGATGTCGGGGCTATGGCAGGAATAGATGTGGACAAAGAGGCAGGTTTATCCACTCTGGCAACTGCAGGGGACTGCACACTTGTCTCTTCTTGCGTGACAGAGGATGATGAGGACAAGGAAGGTTTAGTAAGCCAGTCCACCACCTCCTCTGCATGCTGTGGCTGGATAGCATGGCAAACTCACTAAACAGAGGAAATGATGCCCTGCCTGAGGACTGACCACCACGTCCACCTTTGCCTGTGGATACATTTGTTGCTGCCCCCCCTTAGGGATAGTCTGCCTCTCCTTCTTGTCCTCCCAGACATTATTGGGAGGGAGGGGGCGGTGCTTATTAGAAGAAGAAGTGTTAAGAAGAAGTGGAAATCTGTATGTAGATGCACTTTAATCAATGTAAAGTGGTGTTTGGTGCTCTTTAATTTGAGTACTCACACTACACAGACACACTCTACATATACACTATAATATACTGCAATATAATGCGCCAAACGTACAGTGATGCACAAAACTATATGGCATTAAACTTGCAGTAATGCACAAAACTATATGGCATTAAACTGGCAGTAACGCACACAGAACTATATGGTGTTAAACTGGCAGTAACACACACAGAACTATATGGTGTTATACTGGCAGTAACGCACACAGAAGTAAATGGCGTTAAACTGGCAGTAACGCACACAGAAGTAAATGGCGTTAACCTGCCCGGCGGTAATCCCGAGTATGGCTTTGGTGGAATTTCAGTACCATTAGCGGTAACCCCGAGCCACACTCGGAATTGCATTGCTGGATCCAGGCTGGGTTACTCACCTTGTCCCCTGGATCCAGTGATGTCCTCCCGCGGTGTCAGCGTGTCTGTCCCTCCGCCCGATGCCTCTGTGTGCCGGGCTCCGTTCCCTGCGAGCGTTGCAGTACACAGTACACATACAGTACACTGTAATCTTACAGATTACATTGCTGTATGAAATAATTTCACATCCCCTTTGTCCCCAGTGGTTTGCCCAGAACCCTGCATGCACTTTTATATAATATATGTCATTCTTTCTGCCTGGAAACATGAGAATGTCCATAGCAACCAAAAAGCGTCCCTTTACGTCAAAAGTGTTTTTTGATCAGCTAGAAAACACTGATAGTAAATAAGAATCATTTGCAGAATTGAGTGATACTGATTTTTGGGGAAATTTATCATCAGAAACTGAAAGTTACGACAGCGACAATTCTGCAACTGAGCAAATTTCAGTGTTTGTGGTTTGATTACATTATCGAATACATTTTATTACTATTACGTTATTATTTCTGATAATTATTTATAGTTATTTATTATATTATAATTTATGATTTCATGTTTCAAACTTTTTCATACCCGGGATGTCTACTAGACTCTAGTTTGGACAGATTTAAGTGAGTTATTGCTAAGAATTACAGGCCTACAATATAAAACGCCACATTTCCATGCAAAATAACCGTACCGCTTTCAGCACCAAAAATCTGAAATAATCATACCGCCAGGGAGGTTAAACTGGCAGTAATGCACACAGAACTATATGGCATTAAACTGGCAGTAACAAGCACAGAACTATATGGCGTTATACTGGCAGTACCGCACACAGAAGTAATTTGTGTTAAACTGGCAGTAACGCACACAGAAGTAAATGGCATTACACTTGCAGTAACGCAATCAAATAGACGGTGTTCAACCATCAATACACTGATGCTATCTGAACTGTCCCTACTCTAGCAATGCACTATGCAATGCACAACATGTAAAGATTACTGACACGATCTCACTTCACTGAAACTATCTGAGCTGTCCCTACTCTACATATACAGTGGGGATTGAAAGTTTGGTCACCACAGGTAAAAATTTGTATTAATGTGCATAAAGAAGCCAAGGAAAGATGGAAAAATCTCCAAAATGCATCAAATTACAGATTAGACATTCTTATAATATGTCAACAAAAGTTAGATTTTATTTCCATCATTGACACTTTCAAAATTACAGAAAACAAAAAAATGGCGTCTTCAAAAGTTTGGGCACCCTGCAGAATTTATAGCATGCACTGCCCCCTTTGCAAGTTTGCGAGACCTGCCAGTGTCATGGATTGTTCTCAATCATCGTCTGGGAAGACCAGGCAATGTCAATCTCAAAGGTTTTAAATGCCCAGACTCATCTGACCTTGCCCCAACAATCAGCACCATGGGATCTTCTAAGCAGTTGTCTAGAAACCTGAAACTGAAAATAGTTGATGCTCACAGTCACAAAGCTGGAGAAGGCTATAAGAAGATAGCAAAGCGTTTTCAGATGTCAATATCCTCTGTTCGGAATGTAATTAAGAAATGGCAGTCATCAGGAACAGTGGAAGTTAAAGCAAGATCTTGAAGACCAAGAAAAATATCAGACAGAACAGCTTGCAGGATTGTGAGAAAAACAATTCAAAACCCACGTTTGACTGCACGATCCCTCCAGAAAGATCTGGCAGACACTGGAGTTGTGGTACACTATTCCACTAAAGTATAAAGAGATACTTGTACAAATATGGTCTTCATGGAAGAGTCATCAGAAGAAAACCTCTTCTACGTCCTCACCACAAAAATCAGTGTTTGAACTTTGCAAATGAACATATAGACAAGCCTGATGCATTTTGGAAACAAGTTCTGTGGACCGATGAGGTTAAAATTGAACTTTTTGGCCGGAATGAGCAAAGGTACGTTGGGAGAAGAAGGGGCACGGAATTTAATGTAAAGAACCTCTGTCCAACTGTTAAGCATGGGGGTGGATCAATCATGCTTTGGGGTTGTATTGCAGCCAGTGGCACAGGGAATATCTCACGAGTAGAAGGAAAAATGGATTCAATAAAATGTCAGCAAATTTTGGATGGTAACGTGATGCCATCTGTGAAAAAGCTGAAGTTAAAGAGAGGATGGCTTCTACAAATGGATAATGATCCTAAATACACCTTGAAATCCACGGGGGATTATATCAAGAGGCGTAAACTGAAGGTTTTGCCATGGCCTTCACAATCTCCTGACCTCAACATAATTGAAAATCTATGGATAGACCTTAAAAGAGCAGTGCGTGACAGACAGCCCAGAAATCTCAAAGAACTGGAAGACTTTTGTAAGGAAAAATGGGCAAAGATACCTCAAACAAGAATTGAAAGACTCTTGGCTGGCTACAAAAAGCGTTTACAAGCTGTGATACTTGCCAAAGGGGGCAGTACAAGATATTAACTCTGCAGGGTGCCCAAACTTTTGCAGCCATTTTTTTGTTTTCTGTTATTTTGAAAGTGTAAATGATGGAAATAAAATCTAACTTTTGTTGACATATAAGAATGTCTAATCTGTAATTTGATGCCTTTTGGACATTTTTCCATCATTCCTTGGCTTCTTTATGCACATTAATACAAATTTTTACCTGGGGTGCCCAAACTTTCAATCCCCACTGTACACTAATGTATGTATGAATGACATGGTCTCATTACACTACAGTGAAACTATCTGAGCTGTCCCTACTCTAGCTGCACACTATGCAAAGCAGAATGATGGTCCACCTCACTACACTCACACTATCCCTAGACTGACACTAAAAAAAATATACTACACTGACAATTGAAGCAAAATAGCATAGTTTAGCACACTGGCTAACTAATAGCACTGAACAGAGCCCTGTTCTATCTCTCTCCAGCGGAAATCACAATGAAAATAGCTGCCATTGAAAGAATACTTTTATACAGTGGGGCAGGAATGAGCCATGATTGGATAAAGTCATGATGACAGTGTCCAATCATGACTCTGACAGTGCTCTGTGCCCTGATTGGCTGAAGCTTATGTTCAAACTTTCCTCCTGTATGCAAGGAACTAGGCTCTGACTAGGATGAGACTTTTTAAGCAGGTAGTGTATACACAGTGCGGTAGTAATGGGCTTCAGCCCGCTCACCCGATCAGACCAAAGGATGTAAAAGATGAGTCCGCTGCTGTAAATGATGATGTTGATAAGGATGGAGAATAACGGTGATGTCCTCTCCGGCTCTCTGGCTCCAAAATCGGCTTCCACCGCCCCTCTCCACTGTTCTCCCAGATAAATCGTCTGACTGCCTGCAGGAATAATGGACAAGCTCCACTGGCACAGAGCAGGTTGCCCTGGTGTTCCGCTGTACCACTGCAATTTGTTGCACTACGAGGCTGCTGTGAGTAGGCCGCGATCCCGCTACCATACACAAACAGGGTCTTGCTTGATCAATCACTGCCATCCAGAGAGAGTGTGCTAGGCCAGCTAACTGCTTAAATAATCTCTCCCACTAGGCATCTCTTCTCACAAGAGTCCTTCCTGCTGCACAATCTGATGGGAAATGTAGTCTTCCTGCAACACAGCTAGATGGCAAATCCTCAGCAGCAAACTACAACCATGCAGTCCACTTCTCTGGCTGTTTGAAGTCATAGAATAGTTCACAGGCACTAGGGGGAAACAGCTGCATTATATCTGAAAGCAGGAATGCCACTACTGGCAGGAGTATGAAACCTGGCTACTGGCTACACTTGAATTATGAGTAACTTGGTTTGAGAGTGTTTTACAAGACAAGCAATTTTTTTAAAATAAAAAATTTACCTTGATAAACTAGCAATGTCTTGAGATACAAGTAATGTCACGTCACAACTGAGTATAAAAGAGAAGAGAGGCCCCACTAAGTGTAGCAATATGGTTACATTTTCTGAGGGTACAACATTTAGCAACTTTCATGGCTGATGATTAAAAACAGGCACATCTAAGTATGCAGGCATCCGGGGTAAAGCTGTGCACATAGACCATCCTCTGCACCGCCATCGACATCATGCCTTTCACGCTGCGCTCCACAAGCGCTTCATGCCTCACTTCCAGATTGCTGAACTGCAGGGTAATCTTCCCAGTCACGATTACAGATTGACAGCGGTGAGAGCCAGCGGTGCGGAGGGTGGTCTATGTGGACAGCTTTACTTCAGATGCCTGCATACATAGATGTGCCTCTTTTAATCATCAACCATGTGAGTTGCTAAATGTTGTACCTTCATTAAATGTAACCATATTGCTACACATAGAGGTGCCTCTCTTCTCTTTTTTACTCTGTAGCTCCTGCTGCATTTTGTTTCTAATCCCCTTGTGGAGCCTGCCATTTGTGGATGGACATTTTATGGTTACACAACCTATCACATTGCTATAATCTTTTTATATGAACTATAAACTGAAGGGTTTAAGAATAAATGGTTGTGGAATAAATCATGTGAGTTTCCATTATTTCTTATGGGGAAATGTGCTTTGATATATGAGTGCTTTGGATTACAAGCATGTTTCTGGAACAAATTATGCTCACATTCCAAGGTTTTACTGTAAAACAAAGCACACACACACAAATCAAAAGCCTCCATATACACTATCCCATACCCACAGTTCATCCAATACCATATCTACGCTGACGACACGCAAATTTATCTCTCTACCCCTCAGCTTACTCCTTCAGTCTCCTCACGTATCACTAATTTACTAGCAGACATATCAGCCTGGATGTCACACCACTTCCTCAAACTCAATCTATCCAAAACCAAGCTCATAATATTTCCTCCCCCACATGCCCCTTCCCCTGATATCTCTGTTAAGATCAATAGCACAACTGTCAGCTCATCCCCACATGCCAAGGTTCTAGCTGTAATCCTGGACTCTGAACTATTCTTTCGGCTCCACATCCAATCACTGTCCAAATCTTGTCACCTCACATTCCGCAACATATCCAAAATATGCCCCTTCCTAACCAATGACACCATAAAGCTTCTAATTCACTCCCTGGTCATCTCTCGCCTCAACTACTGCAACTCCTTTTCCATCGGATTACTTTTGCATAGGCTATCCCCCATTCAGTCCATTATGAATGCTGCTGCTGCTGCTGCTCCGCCTTACCAACTGCTCAGTGTCTGCTACTCCTCTCTGTCAATCCCTTTATTAGCTTACAATTACCCAACTAATTAAATTCAAAATACTAACAATAACTTACAAAGCCATCCACAACTCTTCTCCCAGCTACATCATTAACCTGGTCTCTAAATACCAACCTAATCCTTCTCTTTGCTTCTCCCAAGACCTCCTGCTCTCTAGCTCCCTTGTCACCTCCTCCCATGCTTGCCTCCTGGACTTTTCCCAAGCCTCGTCCACCCTATGGAACTCCCTACCCCAATCTGTCCGATTATCTCCTATCTATCTTGCTTTTAGACAATCCCTGAAATCCTTTCTCTTCAGAGAAACCTATCCTCCCCACACCTAAGAAATGTACTTTTATTTTCTCCACTAGATCATCCCCCTCAGTTATTGCCTTTTGTATCACTTGACCCTCCCACCTAGGTTGTAAGCTCTAATGAGCAGGACCCTCTGATTCCTCCTGTATTGAATTGTTTTGTAACTGTACTGTCTGCCCTCATGTTGTAAAGTGCCGCACAAACTGTCGGCGCTATATAAATTCTGTATAATAATAATAAAAAAGTACAAGGTGTGTTTTCAGGCATGCTGAAATATATAGTAAAACATAAAAGAAGTGAAATCAAAGTTAGCAACAGCGAATGCATACACTCTGCTGACTCATCCCAGTGTCAGGGGATGGGGATCCCAAATCCAAATATGCCATATATCTAGAAGGGAAGAGGGAGAGGTAGGGGATGGGGCGTGTTGGGGCGGTAGATTTTCACAACACCGCTAGATGCAAGTGAACTTCCGGGTCACAAGACCCTGGAGGGAGGCTGATTGCCTGTTTGAAGTTTAAATAGGAGAGGAAAAACTCCTCCCCTTTGTTGTTTTATTTCTTGGCTATGCCTGCACCACCAGTGTTAAGGGGACAGCATCTCAAAAATAACAGTAGTACAAAAACTGAAAAGATAGGTGTATATCAAGCAGCTAATGTTTTATCTTTTTGGGAGAAAAGCACAGTGAAGATTAAAACTCAATTGGTGGAGGGAAGACGTGTTTCTCCACCGCTCCAGAGCCCTGTTGTACAACCCCAAGGCATCTGGACTCCACACCGCCGATCCAGTACCCACAACTACGGGGACGACCCCTCCTTGCCGTGGGCTACATTTTGAGCCCACTCGTGGGAAGAAGCTCCAGCGCACAGCGGAGAACTGCCACCACAGGCCGCACGCGGAGTGGAGCGAAGGGGTCAGTGCCATCTTGGAGGTCCTATTTCGGCAGGCGGATCGCCAGAGTCCGCGGGATGCGGTAAGACATCACTTCCCCGGGCAGCCTTCTACCACCAAGGACCCTAAAACTGGCCCGCAAACCACATTTCACGCATCACTGCTCCAGCACACCAGCAACGGGCACAGGGCACCCCAACATCACTCCAGGGCCTCCGCGTGTACCACCCAAGAACGGACACCCTCCTGGAACGCCACCACCTAACCCCGACACACTAGAGGGGGGACTGAGCCTGTGTGAGACTCCACCACTGCCCTTGCAGAGACCCTAACACACCACGGCCCGAGATCCAAGCGGACGAACTGCCCTAGGCGAGACCGGGGATCCGGTGCAGCCTATGGAAGTTCCAAGTGGCGGCCATATTGCTACTCCCAGGCCTACCCAACACTGCAACATAAGCCACCCTTGCTCTGGAGAGGAGATTAAAAACCTGAATTTGACAACGTAGTACCCGCACAACCCAAGTCTGCCTGCCTAGAAAAGAAAGATGAGCAATAGAATCAAGCGCACCACATGATGACCATCTAACACAATCCCTTCCACAGCACTGAACACAGCCCCCCCCCCCGAGGGAATTTATTATTTAACTACTGCTTCATTGCCAACATCTCCATATAAACTGCATCGCTATGACCCGTAAAAGGAAGGACTCCACACAACCAGAAAAACTAAAAGACTTCTTTTCTCCAAATGTCAGAAGCCCTCCACAAGGTGACATGGGAGATAATTCCCCTTCTTCCTCACTCGGTACTGCTTCTGCGACACCTAGTCCTACCTCCCAGAGTGGCCCTGCTCGCCGCTCCCCAGAGGCATCCACACCAACATCTCGTAGCCCGGCAAAATCTAAACCCAGACTGTCAGAAGATATATACCATGATAAGATTAGTCCACATCAGGACTCCCTGGAGGACACCAGGGAACTGAGTGGCACCATTAATGCTTTTCCCACCTCCAACCAACCCATCTCGGACACCACATTAAAGGACATGCTTGTCTCCCTACGCAGCTCATTGCACGCTGACATGATGGACTGTATGAGAAACTTTAAGGGTGAAATTCAGGAGCTTGGGGGTAGGGTAGATCATGTCGAGAAAAAAATGGGAGAATATGCAGCATCCTACAATTCACTTGTAGACTCACATAATGACCAGTCTGATGAAGTGGCTTGGCTTAGGTCCAAAGTCGCCGACCTTGAAGACAGGTCTCGCAGAAACAATATTAAAATCAGGGGACTCCCCGAGACTGTTCAACCGAATCAACTACTACAATATGTCAAAGACCTGATACAAGAGTACCTACCAGAGCTGCCACAATCAGAACTGGTCATAGACAGAATTCATCGTCTACCCAAACCTTCCTTCCTACCAGGAAACATCCCCCGGGATGTCCTCATGAGGGTTCACTTCTTTCATGTTAAGGAAAGCTTCATGTCGGCCTTCCGCAAGAAAGTATGCCCCAAGGAAGAATACACCACTATCCAACTATATGCTGACTTATCGCAGTACACAATGCAAAAACGCAGGGACTTGGTCTCCATCACTAAGGCCCTGCGGAACCACAACATTGTCTACAGATGGGGATATCCTTCCAAACTGACTATCACCAGGGAGGGTGAAGCCACCACCATCTCCTCACTGGAGGAAGGCCTCGGCCTGCTTCGGAAATGGGTCATACTCCCAGAACAACCCAATGCTGACCCACTCCCTCCTACTAAAACCAACCCCCAAGATGAATGGCAAGTTTTGACACGTAAGAAGCCAAACAAAAAGCATCCAGCCCACCCACCCAGGGCCTGACATCTCATAATGATGGAACAACACAGTTCAGTGCTGTGGATGTCACTATCCACGTCTTCCCCCCCCCCCTCCCCTCATCGTTGAGCAGAATATCTGCCTCCGGATCCACAACGGTTCCTCCTTTTTTACTTGTTTGTTGTATAAACAGTTCCATATGTTCCTTTTATTCTCTTCTCTCTACGCCAAAAATCTTCAAAGCTTCTTCTCTGGGATGGACAGTCTGGTCTCTAAAGATCACGCTTTGCGTTTCCCTTTGGGGTGACGATAACTGGCCTACTTGGAGGAAGGTGAGTGACAACCTTTCAAAAGCTTACTACTCACCTGCATCCCCACCATGAGTCCATGGCTCTTAAGGTACTTTCAATAAATGCCAATGGTTTGAATCATCCGGCCAAAAGGTTGTCGCTCTGGAGGGAGGCCAACAAACTACACGCTGACGTTCTATGCGTCCAAGAGACGCACTTTTTAAGCACCATCCCGCCCAAGTGCCACCACCACAACTTTCCTCATGTGTTCCAAGCTTCAGCACCACAGAAGTCTGCTGAAGTTCTCCTCGCAATCAAGGACACTGTCTCCTTCCAAATGAAACACATCATAACGGATCAAGCTGGTAGATATATGATCCTTATCGGTTCCTTTAATAATAAGATGCTCACGATAGTTAACTTATACGCGCCTAATCAACACCAGCTAAGATTTCTGAATGGTCTGTTCAAGAAAGTGAATAAGGTAAAGGAAGGAGGCTTAATGTTATGTGGTGACTACAACATTACAAATGACTTTGAAGTGGACTCTTCTGCTAAAACGAACCGTCCACCCCCTACAATGCAGCGTTTGTTACATAGGCAAGGAGTGTATGATGTTTGGAGGTGCCAACATCCGGGCATGAGGGAATACACGTTCCACTCCTCCAGACATAATACTTACTCACGCATTGACATGATTATTGTTGATAGAAATGTTTTGACTAAGGTGTCCTCCTCGGCCATCCACGATATCTCTTGGTCTGATCATGCACCTATATCGATGGTGGTGGCGGAGGGGCACACGTTGAACTGACCTAGATTGTGGCGTGCCAACACACGTCTATTGCAATCCCCAAAACACAGTTAGTTAGAGGACCACCTCAAACAATTCTTTGCAGCCAACCTGGGCTCAGTAAACAATCCGAGCACCCTGTGGTGCGCCCACAAGGCCTTCATTAGATGTATTCTCCTACAAACGAGTGCCAGAGAAAAAAGACTCAGAGAACAAAAATTAGAAGCTATTCTAGCTGAAATCAAAACTCTCGAGCTACAGAACATGACCCATCCACGCACAGACCTGGCCAATAAACTCACGAGCCTCCGTGCTGATCTCAGGGCCATGCTCCTGGAGCAGTACAATAGGCACGTGGATAGACTGACCCATTACTCCTCCAGTAATCGAGCAGGTAAACTACTTGCTGCCAAACTGAAGGAGCAAAGTATCCGCTCCAGAATTCCATACCTAAACAAATCACCTGAACATTCTAAAATAATAGATCCAGATGCTATTGCAAACGAATTCGCAGAATTCTATTCCACCTTGTATAACCTAAAACAAGATCCGGATACTAACCAACCCACCAACAAAAAAATACAGACATTCCTAAACTCCATTAAACTGCCCACCATAACAAACTCCCAACTACAGGAGCTAAATGCACCCATAGAAACCCCAGAAATTCTAAAAGCCATTGCTACTCTCCCCCAGGGTAAATCTCCTGGCCCAGATGGGCTCCCCAACGAATATTACAAGACATTCCGTTCAATACTCGCCCCCAGATTGGTAGACACATTCTCTCAAGCCATATCATCAGAGTCCTTTCCAACAGAGATGCTTAAGGCTCACATTGTTACTATTCCGAAAGCCGGCAAAGACCCTGCCACTCCTAGCTATAGGCCTATCTCACTACTTAACTCTGACATAAAAATCTACGCAAAAATAATAGCGCACAGACTCCTACTGATCCTTCCTAAGCTTATCAATCCAGACCAGTCGGGATTCACTCCTGGTAGGCAGCCCTCAGATGCCACCAGGAGAGTTATAAATGTGATTCAACACACGCGGGCCTGTCGGACGCCTTCTCTGCTCCTATCTTTGGATGCGAAGAAGGCGTTCGACAGGATCCATTGGGGTTACATGAAACAAGTCCTAGACAAATACGGGTTCAGAGGCGACATTTTGTCGGCCATTCTAGCGCTCTACTCCTCTCCAAGCGCCCAAGTGTTCACCTCCAACGCCCTCTCTAAAACCTTTAACATTACCAATGGGATGAGACAGGGGTGCCCCCTCTCACCCTCCATCTTTAACCTTCTTATTGAGCCCCTCGCGGAACGAATTAGGTCCCATCCACACATAACTGGCATAACCTTAAAGAACAACTCTACCCATCATATCAACTTATTTGCGGACGATATCATCCTTTTCATCTCCACCCCGGAAAACTCCTTACCACATGTCCACAACATGTTAGAAGATTTTAGCCACATTTCTTACTACAAGGTAAACTGCTCCAAGTCCCTGATACTGAGTATGGGAATACCTCCCCAACTCCAACTCAAACTAAAGTCACAACTCTCATTTTCCTGGGCAAAACACAGTATCCCATATCTAGGCATCCAAATAACAGTAGATCCTTCCAAGCTCGCAGAAGCCAACTTCCCACCCCTAATCGATAAAATTACCAAGGACCTGGGGAAATACACCAAATCTGAACTGTCCTGGATGGGGCGGCTGGCATCATTCAAGATGCTAATACTCCCACAAATACTGTATTTGTTCCGTACGCTGCCAATACCACTCAAACCCAACCACTTAACACGTGACAACCTCCTAAAAAACTATGCCTGGCAAGCTAAATGCCCCAGATGCGCCAAGGCCATTTTAATCAAAAACAGAACTGCGGGAGGTATGGGGTATACCGACCTCGGAGACTACTACCATGCGTCGATGCTAACTCAACTTTGTGCATGGTTCAACCAAGACGACCCTGCCCCCTGGAAAATAATAGAGCAAGAGATGGTACCCTCCAGGGACCTAGTAGCTTTTCTGTTGGCGGACACATGGAAACCCCACCCCCTTCAAAGGCTTCCACTAACCTTACAAGCCTCCATCACTGCAGGGAGGCGACTCCATGGACTAGAGGCCCCCCCGAACCAATTAGTTGAGATCCCAGTCCCCATAAGGACCATAGCAATAATAATACCTAATTTGAACCTCTCAAGGTGGGTAACGCGGGGACTTGCCTGTGTTTCCCAACTATACAATAAAGAGGGTTTGAAACCCTTCAGTGATCTACCACTAGAGTTTGCTCTTCCAGACTCAGACCAGTACTTATATAACCAGGTCTCCCACCTCCTCAACTCTTTGAAAACACCCACGATTCACATACACAAAGATGCATGGGAATTCTTCACTGCACCTAAACCTAAAACGAAAGGGATATCCTTATTCTACAATCTGCCCCATCAAAAGCTGTCCTTCTCCAAAAACACACACCACTTGAAGTGGGAATCAGAATTGGACCGCTCCTTTACGCCCTGCCAGTGGAGGAGAGCCGCTATAACTACTTATAAATCCTCAAAATGCATAGGCCACTGGGAATCATATCAAAAGTTAACACTGCGATGGTATCTTACTCCTCTCAGAATCTCTAAATTCTCTAATGGTGGCTCCTCTCTATGCTGGAGGGGGTGTGGGGAGATTGGTAATATCTTACATATCTTCTGGAAGTGTAAAAATCTTACTAGTTTCTGGAACAGCACTTTTAAGAAAATTTCCTCCATCACTGGATGCTTAACAAAACCAGACCCGGCATTGGCCCTTTTGGGCCTAGGTATTGAGCGCTTCCCCCTAGATTTCCGAGCTGTTCTTACACACATATTTCTCGCTGCTAAAATATTGATCACTAGAAGCTGGAAATCGAATAACACCCCGAATATCTCCGATGCCTTAGCCTTAGTCCCACTACAAGTATGAATCACTATTAATTAACGACTTGGACAAACGTAAAGTATTCAACACACAATGGGAGATCTGGGGGGGAACAGCTCACGGATCTTTAATGGTCACACACATGCTGAATAGGGACCACTGAACCATCCTTTGTACTAATGTATTTGTACCAATGTATTTGGCGTTTTCTCTCTGACTATCCCTGTTTCCCTCCCCCTTAGCCTTCTCTCCCTCCCCTACTCCTCCTACATCCTCTTTCCCTTCTCTACACAAGCTCTACTGTTGGAAATGTTATGACAATGTTTGTACATTATAATTCAATGTATCGACCTTTGTAACTGAACCAAAACAAATTATCAGGTGATAACTCACAATGAGTAATTTGCATTTCCTGAACATCGGTATACGATTATGGAAGATGTTTATTTCAGGGAGTTTGTCATTTTGTATTTTGTACTTTTATACTCTACACCCTTGCTACTCTGTACTTTTTATCTTGCTCTTTTATATTTTTGAAAAACTTAATAAAAAACCAATGTTTAAAAAAAAAAAAACTCAATTGGTTATATTATATTCAACTCCCATACATAGTAGATATAGCATATCCGTCCATGGTCTGGAGCCTAAAGAGAAAACTTCACATTATTTTATGGCTCAAGGAATACCTGTAAACTACATTCGTGTTTAACCCTTTGTGGGTCATTGTTCCGAGATTAAAAATCCACTCTTTTTCTTTGCGCAGAAGGACCCTGTTATAGTCCCCTCTCCGACTGGATAAGTTCAGAGCAAAAAAACCCTTGACCCTGAGACCCTCAGGGGATGATTTGCGAAACCCGTATAACTTAAAAGAAGGGAAATCAAAGATAGCAGCAGCGATTGCATACACTCTGCTGACTCATCTTAGCGTCAGGGGACGGGGTTCCTGAAGCCAAATATGCCATATATAAAAACGGAGGAAGTGGCAAAACGTTAGAAGAGTCAAACAAAGCAACTACCAGAAGTCAATAACAGAAATAATAAATCGAGACACGTTAGAGGAGAGGAAGGAGGAAGGACTAATAACTAGCACTAACAACGATAAAATGGAGATTATTAACCTTTCAGAGTTCAAGTTACAAGAAAGACACCTAAAACTTCTCAGTCGAGGTCTTTCCTTTTCTCCGGTGGACTCCATGAGGGACTTTGAAGTTTATAAAGATATATCTCTTTTTCTTAGGTAGGTGTTTCTAAGAGTAGTTCACTCAGACCAACCCAATGCCTCCACTGTGGGATCTCCCATTGAAGCCAGGGAATTACAGGCCCTGGATGAACTGGTGTCACTATTAGAGGAGTCGCCAGAGACAAACGAAGATACACCTTCTGAAGAATCATGGAAAAGACAAGCCCGGATGGACATTAGGTCCACAAAAATGCCCCCATATAGGAACAATAGGTGGATTGCTATGTTCTCCAACTTGGTCCAGGAGGACCTAAAAAGAATCAAATGGGACAGTAAGTCCCAAGACAATCTCCAACCGGACGAACGTCAAGCCCTTATGGAACTTTCGGAAGCCCCTAACCTAGTTATCAAACCTAGTGACAAGGGTGGCAACGTGGTCCTTCCTTCTGAGAGGGACTATGAATTAGAAATACGTAGACAGCTTGGGGATCAGTCCACCTATCTGAAACTTCAAGACAATCCATTCCCTTCAGTTATTGAGTCCCATAATCTTAAGCTTCAATTAGCTTTTGATGTAGGTTTACTCACCCACAAGGAGTTAAACCATCTTAAAGTATATGATTATAATATCCCAGTCATATACACTATCCCAAAGGTACACAAAAACCTACACCCCCCGGGAGGCCTATTATTTAAGCCATTAGGGGACCACTTGAACAGGTGGGCAAATTCCTGGATGTCCTCATCAGGGACATACTGGCCAAACTGGTGGGGGTGGAGGTGCAGGAGTTGATGTTACTTGTCAGTATCGATGTGGAGTTTCTCTACACCTCCATTCCCCATATCTGTGGTCTGGAGGCAGTGGCCCATTTCCTCAAACAGAATTATCCCCTCATGGGATCACAAAATGAGTTTATCCTGGACCTCCTAAACTTTGCCCTCACCCACAACTGTTTCCAGTTTGTGGGTGTGAACTATCAACAAAAGAGAGGCACCTCTATGGGGGCACCTCTATGGGGGCACCATGGGCACCTGCGTACGTGTGTCTCCATCTGGGAAGGTGGGAGGAAACGGTGGTGTATCTGTTGTTGATGTTCCTTGGCCATGTCAACCTATGGCTGAGGTACATCGATGACATCTTGGTTGTCTGGAAGGGGACCCGAGATGAATTAGAGATTTTCATCTCAGAGTTGAATGATAACAATATGAACATCAAACTTACCTTTGTATGTGATACCAACAAGATTTCTTTTCTTGATCTATGGATTTCCATCTGCAATGGTAAATTGGAAACCAAAACATTTTGCAAACCCACAGCAGCCAACACTTTACTACTTGCAACAAGCCACCACCCCCCCCCACTGGTCAATGGTATCCCCGTTGGCCAGTTCCTTCGCATTCGGCATAACTGCTCAATTGAAAGGGGTTATAGGTCTGAGTCTGAGGAACTGTACCACCGATTTAGGGACAGGGATATTCACATATAACCATAAGAAGAGCACTTAAACGTGCTTCCGCAACGCCCCGTGAGGATTTACTTAAAACAGATATGATGAGGTCTTCTTCCTCTGAAATATCCCCTGTCCATATTATCACACAGTATGGCTCCCAGTGGGACCAAGTACGCTCCATCCTGTCCAGACACTGGCACGTACTTACCCAATCACCCAATATAGCTTGGATCGGGAGGCCTAGACTTCTTCTGGTTGCCAAAAGGGCGAGAAATTTCAGCCTGGTGCATTCCGAATTTAAACGCACCCCACAAGGAAATTGGCTAACAGACATGCCACATCCCACTGGGTTGTTCCCATGTGGCCATTGCCACATTTGTCAATATGTGGAGCGTACTAAGGTGTTCACCGATGCGGATAATCAACAGACTTTCCATATTAGGCAGTTTATCAACTGCAGTACATCTAGTGTCCTATATATTCTAGAATGCCCATGCAAAAAATATTATGTGGGCAAATCCAAACGCAAATTAGGACCCGCATCGGTGAACACCTGACAAGTATCAAGCCACCTAAGAACCCTACAGCAGAACGTACCCCAATAGCCCAACATTTTGACTGGTTTCACAAATCATCCCCTGAGGGTCTCAGGGTCAAGGGGTTTTTTGCTCTGAACTTATCCAGTCGGAGAGAGGGCTATAACGGGGTCCTTCTGCGCAAAGAAAAAGAGTGGATTTTTTTGTCTCGGAACAATGACCCCCCAAAGGGTTAAACATGGAATGTAGCGTACAGGTATTCCTTGAGCCATAAAATAATGTGAAGTTTTCTCTTTAGCCTCCAGACCATGGACGGATATGCTGTATCTAGTATGTATGGGAGTTGAATATAATATAACCAACTGAGTTGTAATCTTCCCTGTTCTTTTCTCCCATAAAGATAAAACATTAGCTGCTTGATATACACCTTTTGTACTACTGTTATTTTCGAGATGCTGTCCCTTTAACACTGGTGGTGCAGGCATAGCTGAGAAATAAAACAACAAAGGGGAAGAGTTTTTCCTCTCCTATTTAAACTTGCAATCAGCCTCCCTCCAGCGACTTGACAAAGCTCACTTCAGGTGGGCGAAATGCATTGACGTCACAGCGTCATGTGACCCGGAAGTTCACTCGCATCTAGCGGTGTTGTGAACATCTACCGCCCCAACACACATGTGAGTACCGCAGCGTGGCCACTGGCTCTACCCGCAAGTGCTTATCGGGCACTGGATTTCCAAGAGCACTGCATGCCGCTTCCCAGTCGCGGTACGGACACATTGGGGTAATCAGGAAGAAGGTACACATGGAGGACAATCTACACTGGAGTCCCTATGTTAGGAAAGGAACATCTTCGCTAAAATCTGCTGTTTCCGCGGTGGTGCGCGCGCCTGTGCGCGCCGGCATGCGCGCGTGCCGGAAACGGCGCCAAATGGCGCTATTCAAACCTGGAGAGTCCATCAGCAAGTGCTGCTCGTTCTACAGCGTTCCTGACCTGTAAGCCTCAGCTCCTGATACCTGTTCCTGTGTTTGCTCTGCCTCCTGTTGACCCGGCTTGTCCTGACCTGCTGTTCTGCTACCTGCACCGACCCCGGCTATCCACGACCATCCGATTGTCTGCTCCCTTGTACCTCTGCTGCCCGCCTGTTAAACGAACCTTGCTTGGACTCTGACTACCCGTTTGCCTGATCCTCTTGTACCTTCCTGCCTGCCTGTTGCCGACCCAGCCTGTACGACCATCCTTTTACCTGCACATCTCCTGGAGCCTCACTACATCATCGGTGACCCTCCAGCCCTCGTGCCATCCTGCACTCTTGGGCCTCTGTCTACACTACCAGGGGTCCTCGAATCGGGTGCGCAAGAGCGGTTGCTCCCTGCACAAGACAGACTTCACCACCAGGTACGTGACAGAAACGAGCAGCCATGACCGAGTCTGCGCAGGGAACCCGCTCCGCCATGGATGACTTGTGCGCACATCTTGCAGGCCTTACCCAAGCCGTCAAGAATTTACAGGAAGGATACACCCGGTTGGAAGAGCAGGTACAGGAACTGTCTACCGCCCCGGCCTCCGATGCCTCTGCGGCCTGTACCATTGTGGCCCTGCCCTCGGAACCCAAGGTCCCGCTGCCGGATAAGTTCTCCGGGGACCGACGCAAGTTCCGGGTCTTCCGGAGTGCGTGCGATTTATACCTGGGACTGCAGCAACGCACGTTCTCCCTGGAAAGCACGAAGGTCGGATTTATAATTTCCCTTTTGCAGGGGGAACCCCAGGCATGGGCTCTCAGACTATGGGAGCAAAATGCCCCCGAAGTTGCTACCACTGCAGCCTTCTTCCAGGCCATGGCTCAGCTGTACGAAGGCCCCCACTTGGCTGCCACTGCAGAAGCTACTCTGCACAACCTCCAGCAGGGCCGTTGCCCAGTGGAGGACTATGCCGCTGAATTTCGGCGCTGGAGCTCGGACACAGCCTGGGGCAGCGCGGCTCTCCTGTTTCAGTTCTGTATGGGTCTTTCGGAACCTCTGAAGGATGAGTTGGCACGAGTGGGGATCCCTAAGACCCTGGAGGAGCTGATCACTCTGGCCATCTCCATCGATCGGCGCCTCAGAGAGCTCCGCCGAAAGGTCTTCTGGGCAGTTGCGCCCTACCTGGATGCTTCCCCGGGTTCCCAGCTACCCGACACCGCCTCCCTTCCACCCAACATCCTCCTCTTCCTCTCCGCAGGACGTCGCTGAACCCATGCAGATTGGACTGCTTCGGCCTTCCCTCAGCTCCGAGGAAAGACAGCGCCGGTTCCAGCTGAACCTTTGCCTTTACTGCAGAGAACCCGGCCACATGGTCAGGACATGTCCAGCGAAGCGCGGTAAGTGCTTGACCACTGTCTCCAATGACTTGACTAAGTCTCCTGCTCATCTCACCCTGTTCCTGTCTTTACAGCTTCCCGGAGGGACTATCACGGTGCCAGCAATCCTTGACTGCGGGGCGTGCAGTTGTTTTATCGACTTGAATTTTGCTACACAACACCACGTTCCCCTGCAACCCAAGGCACATAAGCTGGTGGTCCGATTGGCCGACGGGTCTACATCAAATCTGGGACAGTTACGCATGAGACGGTCCCTCTTCTCTCCTGCACCGTGGATGGTCACCAGGAACGTCTGCGGCTGGATGCCATTGCATCTCCTCTCTGCCCTGTCATCCTGGGATTACCTCGGTTCCAGGCACATAACCCCAGCATTGACTGGACCACCGGAGTCGTCCACTTCCAGTCACTCTACTGCCGCCATAATTGCCTGAGTCCCAGAGACGGAACTGTTCCTTCACTCCTCAGCCTGGAATCCGACACTGAACCTGACATTCAGACTCTCCTCCCGCAGGCCTGCCATTCATTCCTGGATGTTTTTAGCAAGAAGGGGGCTGACAAGCTCCCGCCGCATAGGCCCTATGATTGTCCTATCAACCTGCTGCCCTGGGCTGAAGTGCCTTTTGGGCGGATTTACCCCCTCTCCGAGCCTGAACTAGCGGCTCTTAAATCATACCTGAATGAAAACATCAAGAAGGGGTTTATCAGACCGTCCACGTCTCTGGCTGGAGCCGGTATCTTCTTTGTGCAGAAGAAAGATCTCTCGCTCCGGCCATGCGTAGACTACAGAGAGCTTAACCGGGTAACTATTAAAAACCGCTACCCTTGGTTCCGGAACTTTTCCAGCGGCTGGGGTCGGCAACCATCTTCACGAAACTTGACCTACGTGGGGCATACAACCTCATCCGTATTAGAGAAGGAGACGAGTGGAAGACCGCTTTCCGCACTCGTTTTGGGCATTACGAATATTTGGTAATGCCCTTCGGCCTTTGTAATGCCCCAGCGACTTTCCAGCACTTCGTCAACGACGTGTTCCGAGACTTCCTGGACCTCTTTGTAATAATATATCTGGATGACATCCTGGTCTTCTCTACTTCCCTGGAGGAACACCGCAGGCACATCACCAAGGTTCTGGGGCGACTCCGGCAGCACGGCTTGTACGCCAAAGTGGAAAAGTGCTCCTTCGAACAGCCTAGCATGCATTTCCTGGGATTAATTATCTCCACAACAGGCATTGATATGGATCCACAAAAGGTCTCCACTATCTTGGAATGGCCCGCACCAACAGACCGAAAAGGGGTTCAGAGGTTTGTGGGTTTTGCGAACTTTTATAGGAAGTTCATAAAGGGATTTTCTGCCATTGTGGAGCCTATCACTCGCTTGACCAAACAGAACATGCGATTCTGGTGGTCCCCCGTGGCTCAGGATGCCTTTCAGAGACTCAAGTCCCTTTTCACTTCGGCTCCCATCCTGAAACACCCGGACCCAGCCTTGCCATACGTCCTTGAGGTGGACGCATCGGAGATCGCAGTAGGGGCTATTCTGTCACAGCGTCAGGGTATCAAGGCCCTGCTTCACCCAGTAGCCTTCTTCTCCAGAAAACTAACCGCACCAGAGTGGAATTATGATGTGGGAGACAGAGAGCTACTGGCCATCAAATTGGCTCTAGAGGAATGGCGGTACTTACTGGAAGGGGCTTCTCATCCTGTCCTCATCTTCATGGATCATAAGAACCTGGAGTACCTCCGAACAGCAAAGAGGCTAAGACCTCGGCAAGCCCGTTGGGCCCTGTTCTTCTCCAGGTTCCACTTCCATTTGACATACCACCCAGGGTCGAAGAATGGCAAACCCGATGCCCTGTCCCGGATGTTCTCAGAGCCAGGAAGTACTGTTCCACCTGACACCATACTGCCGGCACAGAATTTCCTTCTGTCCGACGAGGACTTTCTTTCCCAACTCCGTCGGGTTCTGGCCGGTTCCACTGCCGACAGAGACCCCCGACTGACTGTCAGAGATGGCCTATGGTGGCTAGGGCAGAGAAAGTTTATCCCAACAAGTCTACGCCTTAGGATCTTGGGTCGGTGCCACAAACATAAACTGGCCGGTCACTTTGGTGCTCGAAAGACCGCAGAGCTCATCTCTCGGTCATTCTGGTGGCCCAACATTACCGAGGACTGCAGGAAATATGTCGGGCCTGTCCTGTCTGTGCCAGGAATAAGACGGACAAGGCTAAAGCCTGGGGTCTCCTAAACCCTCCCCCCATACCTGAGCGCCCGTGGTCGCAACTGGCGATGGACTTCATTGTGGAACTTCCCCATCTGAAGGCTTTATGACCATCTTCGTCATAGTGGACCGAATGACGAAGATGGCACACTTCATCCCCATGAAGGAGACCCCCTCTGCGGCCGAAACGGCCAACACTTTTATAAGAGAAGTCGTGCGACTTCATGGAGTGCCCAGCAATATAGTGTCTGACCGGGGGGTCCAGTTCACGTCCAGGTTTTGGAGAGCCCTATGTTCTGGTTTAGAGATTGAACTCGCATTTTCGTCCGCTTACCACCCGCAGACAAACGGCCAGACGGAAAGGACGAATCAAACCCTGGAACAATATTTGCTCTGCTTTGCCTCTTTTTCTCAGAACGATTGGGTTGCACTGCTGCCGGTGGCCGAATATGCCTACAATAACACCATTCACTCGGCCACCCAGCAGTCCCCATTCTGGGCTAACTATGGATTCCACCCTACATTCCTGCCCGACCTGAGTCCGGAAAGTTCCGTCCCAGCAGCGCAAGATATCACCAGCTTCCTTCGATCCAACTGCCAGACTCTACAGGAGACACTATCAAAGTCTCGGGAATCCAACAAGGAAGCTTATGATAAAAGGAGGCGGGGGGAGCTGGAGCTCAAACCGGGCAATCGTGTCTGGTTATCCACCAGGAATCTAAAGCTGGCCTGCCCTTCAAAAAAGTTGGGACCAAGATTTCTGGGGCCCTTCCCAGTTAAGAGGAGGATAAAGCGGGTGGCATTCAAATTGGACCTCCCGCCATCTCTCTGGATCCATCCGGTTTTTCATGTATCCCTACTGAAACCCATGGTCCTCGACCCCTTCTCGGGTCATAAGGTGGGCCCACCTGATCCAATCTTGGTCAACGGAGAGGAGGAGTTCGAGGTGGAAGCCATCTTAAACAGCCGCCGGAGAGCTGGGTGGACCCAGTATCTAATCAAATGGAAAGGATTTGGTCTGGAGGAGAACTCCTGGGAGCCTGAGGAGAACATCCACGCCCCCGGACTGATCCAGGCCTTCAAGAAAAATCGCCAGGGTGGTGATACCCGGTGAGGCATCCGGAGGCTGCCCCTTGGGGGGGCAATGTTAGGAAAGGAACATCTTCGCTAAAATCTGCTGTTTCCGCGGTGGTGCTATTTAAACCTGGAGAGTCCATCAGCAAGTGCTGCTTGTTCTACAGCGTTCCTGACCTGTAAGCCTCAGCTCCTGATACCTGTTCCTGTGTTTGACCTTCCTCCTGTTGACCCGGCTTGTCCTAACCTGCTGTTCTGCTACCTGCACCGACCCCGGCTATCCACGACCATCTGATTGTCTGCTCCCTTGTACCTCTGCTGCCCGCCTGTTAAGCGAACCTTGCTTGGACTCTGACTACCCGTTTGCCTGATCCTCTTGTACCTTCCTGCCTGCCTGTTGCCGACCCAGCCTGTACGACCATCCTTTTACCTGCACGTCTCCTGGAGCCTCACTACATCATCAGTGACCCTCCAGCCCTCGTGCCATCCCGCACTCATGGGCCTCTGTCTACACTACCAGGGGTCCTCGAATCGGGTGCGCAAGAGCGGTTGTTCCCTGCACAAGACAGACTCCACCACCAGGTACGTGACACCCTACCACAGCTCAGCACAGGACCACCTTTGAAGTGAATGGTGAGATTGTTTCATGCAACGCCGATCCCATTCATGAACTTACACACACTACCTAGTGCATCCATTGTGATCTGTGTCTATGTCATCTGCCTGGAGTCTTAACACTGTGCTGCACAAGAGAGCTCCATTGATATTCCCAGCATTCTTGTGAATCCATCCCTCACTGTCAAATAGCCCTTCAGTGGCTACGCTACATGACCGTTACACCACCCTAGCTGGTTTTTACCCTCTTGTTGCCCATGCTCCCCATCTGGAACTTTACATCCACCTGCACCCATCTTTTAACTTTGGCAGTACATTTTGGGAGGCTTCCACGGCATCTCTGATGCTCCCCCTTCCCAGCTATGACTGACTCCACAGCTCCCCTCCCTCCCCCCAGTGTGTATTTTTTGCACATGGTTGTGTGGTTGATGCGAGTCTTCCCAGGTTTATTGTTTACTATATGGAATTTTGTTATTGCTATTATTGCACCAATAAATTTTGCATTTGTGTGCGCTGCAGTGTGTTCCTTTAGAAGCTGGTTCTACTCTGGTGGTGACTCCACGCCCCCAGGATCCCTACCTCTCCCTCTTCCCTTCTAGATACATGCTGAAATATATAACTTGTTTCATTGCAAATACTTCAATCTGTCATTGTTATTGGATGACGTGGCATGCACACACATGTTTCAATCCCACCACCTTCTCTCTGTTCACATGTCATATACTGTCATTTTGTCAGCCATGTAATCCTTTCCACATGAAATACATGATTTGTCATATTGTGGAATAGATTGGCAGGGCGTGTCTCTAAAATGTGACCTGTCTTATGGCCAAGTAATGTCTTAACACCATTGCTCTGCATCTGGAATTCACGTAAATTTCTTTTAAAATATTTTTATTTTAAAGCATTTCTGAAACATACAATATGAATTCTAAAATAATTAACACAGTGATCCTTCTCTAATAGGCAATATCACTTGTAATTTTGGCTGTCTTTACATAACAGGCAGGAAGCAATTTATTTCAGCTGCAAAGGGTGACATCATTTACATCATGTCTTTGAGGAGTTTTCAAGTTAGTTGTCCTTACTGTTGCTATACAAGAAATTTGTTCTGTACACAAGTCTTTTCTCCTAAGGATATTCCGTGCCAAAAGCAAAATTAAGCACTAATGGAACTATGAAATAATCCAAAGAATGTTTTTTTTTCCCTGAGTCCTAAAACTTAACAGTGTCTGCATCTATAGCTGTTTAAGGGAAAAAACAGCTGTATATTTACTTTTCTGGCTTTGGCATGGGATTGCAGTCTAGCATGTTTCAACTGTTGCATGACTTATTGCTAATATATGTATATTTTTAGCATAATGCTGCTTTTATTACACTCAGGAGCATACAATATTTAAATAATGAAACTAGTTAAATAAACATTAGCGTGCATGATCTTCTTCTAACATCACAAAAATGCTCAGAACCGTCACTCCTGTAACCCCCATTTACAACCCCATTGGTATTTATTTATTTTCATAGTCTGTTATACATTCTATACCCCAAAGAGATAATGGCTGACTTTAAAATGTGTGCATAGACCCAATGGTTCATATCATAAGTAGTATTTATAGGCTACCTTCAAGTGACTGGACAATGGCAAAAATCTTGTTAGGGCCATCTCTAGCGCGCACTCATATAACTCTGCTCAATATGCGAGACTCTCGTTTTTTAGGAAGCAATAAGAAGATCTTGATTGCTCATGCAGATTTTGCTGCCTAGTAACTCTCCTAATACAGCAATGAGCTTTCCTTTATAGATTCACACACGGAATCCATAGTTTGAGTCATTTCATGTTTCTTATTTTAGCTGCACCAGTAAACCAACCCTCTGAGTGGGACTATAACGGGCATAAAATAGTACACAACTTTTTTTTTTACACAAATACGCTTTATTCATATGAACACAGTATAAAATAGTACAAGCAGAAATAAGCGGCTACACATATACAAAATTACATTACTTCATAGGGAAAACCACATTGTTCTCTCCAGCATGGCAATGAAGAGACAAAAATACCTAACCCATTTCAAACTGCATTCTTTTCTCTTTTCTTCTTCAGGGGTAAATAAATGCAGAATATATTTGTCTATAATGCAAAAATGTCAATAGGTATTGTATCAATGCCTATAATACAAGATATACAGTATAGGTGCCCATATATTACTAACCCTTATGTCTGTAATGTGCTACATGGGGAGCCGCATAACTTTAAAAACCAACAAGGAAAAGTTGCTGCTGCCAAAATCCACAGGATCCCACCTAGGATGAACTTGAGGGAAGTAGGCATGAACCCCACAGACCCCAATTGCTGGGGCTACCCAGGACACACCAATTACACACTAGTGCCACAACCAGAGAAAGGGAATAGCACTGCCAAGAAAAGGTGGCTTAGAGAGCTGTAGTCTTTGTAGGCTTTAGTAATAGTTGTCTATGAGGCCCCCAAAATCTTGCAGGTGGTATAGCTGCCCATCCGGCATTCGCCAAAATACTTCCAGGTCATGCAAAGTCTTTGGTCGTCTTGCATGAACCTCATGTTTGAGATCTCCCCAGAGCGGTTCAATGATAATAAGGTCAGGAAACTGTGATGCCCACTTCAAAACCTTCACATTTTTCTGCTGTAACCACTGGAGGGTCAAATTGGCCTTGTGCTTAGGGTCATCGTCATGCTGGAAAGTCCAAGAACGCCCCATGAGCAGCTTTCATGCAGAAGAATGGACATTTTCTGTCAATATTCTCTAAAAATATGCTGCATTCATCTTGCCATGGATTTTCACAAGATGTCACTTGCCGTTAGAACTCACACACCCCCAAAACATCAGTAAGCCACCACCATGCTTCACAGTGGGGATAGTATTCTTGTCATTTTGGTCTTATTGACCCCTCGCCAAACATAGTGCTTATGGCTGTGACCATAAAGCTCTATTTTGGTCTCGCCACTCTAGATTACAGTGTGCCAGAAGCTGTAAGGCGTATCATGATGTTGTTCGGCATATTGTAATCAGACTTTTTGTGGCATTGGCATAGTAAAGGCTTCTTTCTGGCAACTCGACCATGCAGCACATTTTTATTCAGGTATCTTTGTATTGTGCTCCTTGAAACAACCACACCATCTTTTTCCAGAGCAGCCTGTATTTCTCCTAAGGATACTTGGGTTTTTTTTCTTAGTATCCCAAACAAATATTCTGGCAGTGGTGGCTGCAATCATTCTTGGTCTACCTGACCTTAGCTTGGTATCAAGAGATCCCCGGATTTTCCACTTCTTAATAAGTGATTGAACAGCACTGACTGGCATAGTCAAAGCTTTAGATATTTTTTTATATCCTTTTCCACCTTTATAATGTTCCATTACCTTGTTACGCAGGTCTTTTGACAGTTATTTTCTGCTCCACATGGCTCAGTATCTAGCCTGCTTAGTGCATCTATGTAACAGCTAACAAACTCATTGACTATTTATACACAGACACTAATTGCAACTTAAAAAGCCAAAAATGTTTGAAATCAACCTTTAAGGGCTAGTTTACACTTGCTTCACAACATGGCTTCGGCCACGATTGGCTAAAGCTCTCTGAACGCCAGTCAAAGCTCCTGTCACCAAATAAAATGGTTAGCTTACAGTCCTGTTTACACCTTGCCTTTGCTTGGTGCTTCCATGAGTCTTCGATGAGGCTTCGGTGGGGCTTCGATGAGGCTTTAGTGAGGCTTTGTGGGGCTTCTATGAGGCTTCGGTGGGGCTTTGATGAGGCTTTGTTGGGACTTTATTGAGGCTTCGGTGGGGCTTCAGTGGGGCTTCAAGCGAGCTTTACAATAGACTTCTATGGAGGCTCTGAAGACAATTTGAAGCACCACTAAAGCTACATGGGGTATAATTTTTTAAGCAAAACCGAAGCAAATCAAAGCAAAAGCAAGGTGTAAACAGGACTGTAAAGGCTCGTATACACTTGCTTCAAAACAGGGTGTCAGACACGCTTTGTTAAAGTTCCCTCAACACCAGTCAAAGCTCATGTCACTAAATAAAATGGTTAGCTTACAGTCCTGTTTACAACTTGGGTTGGCTTTGCTTCACTTCACTTCACTTCAGCTTTGCATCAAAAATTATACCCCATGTAGCATTAGCCATGCTTCAAAGCCTCTTCAATGCCTCCATAGAAGTCTATGACAAAGCTTGTTTGAAGCTCACTTGAAGCACCTGCGGCTTTTCAGAGGCTTTAATTCAGCTTTAGCTTAGCTTTCTTTTGGAGAAATTGCCGGTGTGAGATATCAGCAAACACACAGGGTGTCGGCCAAGCTTCAACAAAGCTTCAAAATAGCAACACTGAAGTCCCACCGAAGTCTCATTGAAGCATCACCAAAGCCTCATCGAAGCACCACCAAAGCCTCAAAAACACATCATAAAAGCTTGTTGAAGCATTAGGGGCTTTAATGTGCATTGAAGCCAAAGCTCGTTTACACTTGCTTCAAAACAGGGCGTCAGATGGGCATTGTTAAAGCTCCCTTAACGCCAGTCAAAGCCCATGTCACTAAATAAAATGGTTAGCTTACAGCCCTGTTTACACCTTGCACTGGCTTCACTGCGCTTCAGCTTCGCTTCAAAAATTATACCCCATGTAGCTTTAGACAGGCTTCAAAGCCTCTCCAACGCCTCCATAGAAGTCTATGGGGAAGCTTGTTTGAAGCTCGCTTTAAGCACCTGTGGCTTTCAGAGGCTGTAATTGAGCTTTAGCTTCGCTTTGTTTTGGAGAAATGGCAGGTGTAAGCTATCACAAACACACAGGGGATCTGCCAAGCTTCAACAAGGCTTCAAAAGTGCATCACTGAAGCCTTGTCAAAGCCTTGTTGAAGCCTTGTTGAAGCCTCTTCGAAGCACCGAACTCGAACCGAGTTTGAAGCCTCAAAAACACATCATCAAAGCTTGTTGAAGCTGTATGAGCTTAAGGCCTCATACACATGGGAGTATCTTAAAAAATAAGCAAAACGACTGGGCCCGACGGCAGGGAAAAAAAATCGGTGTTTTTCGGCGTTATGCATCGGCATTAGTGAGCGTTAGTGAGCATCGGTATCAATAGGCGTCTTTAACCCCTTCCTTACCGGGCCATTTCTGACACTCCTCTCCTACATGTAAAAATCATCATCTTTTTGCTAGAAAAATACTCAGAACCCCCAAACATTATATATGTTTTTTTAGCAGGCACTCTAGGGAATAAAATGGCAATCATTGCAACTTTTTATATCACACGATATTTGCGCAGGAATTTTTCAAACGCTTTTTTTTGGAAAAGAAACAGTTTAGTGAATTAAAAAAATACAAAACAGTAAAGTTAGCCCAATTTTTTTGTACGTTGTAAAAGAGGATGTTACGCCGAGTAAATTGATACCCAACATGTCATGCTTTAACATTGCGAACACTCGTGGAATTGGGCCAAACTTTGGTACTTAAAAATCTCCATAGGCGACGCTTTAAAATTTTTTACAGGTTACATGTTTAGAGTTACAGAGGAGGTCTAGTGCTAGAATTATTGCTCTCGCTCTAACGTACGCGGCGATACCTCACATGTGTGGTTTGAACACCGGTTACATATGTGGGCGGGGCTTACGTATGCGTTCGCTTCTGCGTGCGAGCTCGCGGGGACGGGGGGACTTTAATTTTTTTTTTTTTTTTGTTATTATTATTCATTTTACTTTTATTTTTTTATTTTTACACTGTTTCTTAATTTTTTTTTTTTTGATCACTTTTATTCCTATTACAAGGAATGTAAACATCCCTTGTAATAGGAATGGTGCGTGACAGGTACTCTTTATAGAGAGATGTGGGGTCAATATGACCTCACATCTCTCCTGCAGGCTGGAAAGACTGAGATCAGAAAAAAAAATTCCGATCCCAGCCTTTCCAGCCGTGATCACGGCTTTGTTTTCTAAAGCCGGGCCGGGCGTGACGTCATAACATCGCGCCCGGTCCTCCGAGGGTCATAGAGATGACTGGTGACCAGATGGTCACCAGTCATCTCCCTGACGACACTCCAGCGGCGACGGATCTCTTCTCCCTGCCGCCGATCGTACGGGCGGCACGGGAGAAGCACCGAATGGCGGCAGGAGGGGGGGACATCCCCTCCCGCTGACTACAAGAACGATCAAGCGGCTGAACTGCCGCTATGATCGTTCTTGGGGTGTGCAGAATCGCCAGCTGAAAAAAATGATATCTGAATGGTGCCTTTAGCTGCTGGCACCATTCAGATATCACCCCTCAAAGTGTAGGACGTCCATGGACGTCCTACCGGCGGGAAGGGGTTAATAAAAAAAAAAAATCCTCTGCTATTTTTCAACCTAAAAACACCGGCATCAAAAACGCCGGTTAACGCCAGTACGGCGTTGGTCAGCGTTTTGCTGCATCGGCGTCCAAAACGCCAAAACGTTACAGCCTCAGAACACACTGACCGTGGGTTCTAGTTTTAGCTCACTAACGCTGACGCCCTCTACAGCTTAAAAACGTTGGCGTTTTTATGGGGTCATTGACTAACATGGAGAGCTGCAAAAAACGCCAGAAAACGTCGGCGTCAAAAAACGTCCTTGTGTATGAGGCCTTAATGAGCGTTAAAGCTGAGCCCCTAAGGGTTTGTTTACATTTGCTTTGGCTTCAATGCACATTAAAGCCCCTACTGCTTCAATGAGCTTTTACGATGTGTTTTTGAGGCTTCGGTGGTGCTTCGATGAGGGCTCGGTGGTGCTTCAATGAGGCTTCGGTGGTGCTTCAATGAGGCTTTAGTGGTGCTTCAGTGAGGCTTTGGTGTTGCTTCGACAAGGCTCTTTTGAAGCTTAGTTAAAGCTTGGCCGATGCCCTGTGTGTTTATTGATATCTTGTTGATATCTCACACCTGCAATTTCTCCAAAACAAAGCGAAGCTAAAGCTGAATTACAGCCTCTGAAAGCCGCAGGTGCCACAAACTTTTTCATAGACTTCTATGGAGGCGTTGGAGAGGCTTTGAAGCCTGGCTAAAGCTACATGGGGTATAATTTTTGACGCAAAGCTGAAGCGAAGCAAAGCCAACGCAAGGTGTAAACAGGACTGTAAGCTAACCATATTATTTAGTGACAGGAGCTTTGACTGGCGTTACGAGAGCTTTACCAAAACATGTCCGAAGCCTTGTTGAAGCAAGTGTAAACTAGCCGCTAATGTGCGTTGAAGCCGAAGCAAGTGTAAATGAGCCCTAACTGCCATTTTAACCTGCGTGTGTCAACTTGTGTGTCTGTATCAAGGCCAAACATTCCAGGGTATGTAAACTTATCATTATGATTGAAAAGGATCCAAACAATAAATGGCTTCATATGATCACTGTAATGAAATAAAATCGTTTTTTGGCATGATCAGTGATATGTTCAATATCAATGCCAAAATTTCACAATTTATGCTGGGCTATGCAAACTTTTGAACACATATGTATAGTGACACGTCAGGGATTCTTAGCAGGGGCGTAACGATAGGGGTTGCAGGGGTTGCAATTGCAACCGGGCCCCATGGTCCAGGGGGCCCATGTGCCTCCCTTGTACACCTGAATAGGAGGGATGGCGGGGTGGCATTTAGAGGACCCAATCTCCTCCATTTTCCTCTATCCAGTTTACTTGTCTTCTGCTGTTCCCAGGGCCCCTGTGTGCTTCCCTGGTCCCCCTGGGGCCTGCTGCAGAACTTGTGAAAGGGCCCCACTGCAGTACCGTAATAAAGGGACCCACAATAGGAGTAAAGGGCCCCAGGATCAGTGGGAAGAGGGAAGGGCCCTGGCCAGGGGTCGGGGGCCCTTCATAATTTCTTGCACCGGGGCCCTGAATGTTCTAGTTACGCCTCTGATTCTTAGCTTAATGGTAGCGTCAAAACTGTGAGTTTACTCCATGCCAGATATAGCCTTCAGGGCTTTCCTGTCCACTTTTCTTTAAAACGCACATCAAAATTCACACAGGTATGTCGTTCCATGCATGGAGTTCTTAATCTCACTGCAAAAACATACATTTAGCCTCCTGGCTCTCTTGTGGCAGCTTTACTGCTCCAAGTACCTGTTCAGGGTCCTTCCTGAGCCTTATTACCTTTGTGGTCCTCGTGACCATGAAACACTAGACATGTGCAATTCGTTTTCTTCCAAATCCTTTTTTAACAATTTTTTCAAAATGTATTAATTCGGACGAATCCGAATTTCCAAATTTAGAATTTTTTCAAATTTTCCTTATTTCCAATTTGAAAATTAGTAATTCGGAAATCCGAAATTCGATAATTTGGAAATTCGGTAATTCAAAAATCGGGAAAGCCGAAATTCAAAAATTGGAAATTCTATCATTCGAAATCCAACAATTCAAAAATAAGAAAAAAAATCTGAAAATGTGAAATAATAACTAACTAATAAATAACTATTAAATTATAGGTATTGTAATTTCCTTTCAAATTTGGGTGTTAGTGAACGTAACGAATACAAATGTATCCAAAGTTATGAATTATCCAAAATAACGAATGCCGCAACTAAACGAATGGAATGTAACAAATTAATAACAATAAGTAATAATAATAAAATGTTTTTATTATTATTATTATTAATTAGTTACATTCCATTCGTTTAGATGCGGCATTCGTTACTTTGGATAATTCATAACTTTGGATAAATTCATTACGTACACTAACAGGCAAATTTGAAAGGAAATTCCAATACCTATAATTCAATAGTTATTTATTTATTAGTTAGTTATTATTTCAAATTGACGGATTTTATTTTTTATTTTCAAATTGTTGGATTTTCGAATTACCGAATTTTCAAATTTGCAAATCTCAAACTTTTCGAATTTTTGGATTTTTCACTTCCAAATTTCCGAATATCAAATATCAGCAATTTTGAATTATCTAATCCTTGAATTACCTAATTTCGAATTACGATTTTTTTCAAATTACCGAATTCCCAAATTTACAAAAAAATAAAAAAAGAATGGAACGAAAACGAGCAATTTTTATGGCCGTGCACATGTCTATGAAACACATTCTAGTGTTTATGCACAGACACTCCACTTCAGCTCTGCATCTTCCTTACAGCTTCCTAGCTACTTGTCTCAATTTTTGTCCCTCATGGAAGGTTTCTACAGCTTCTTTGCAGCTCCCTTCCCACATGGACTTCTTTTCAGGCTTGGGACTTCTTCTGTCCCAACCTGGGCACCATTGATGCACACAGCACCTCACACAGCTTCCTTCATACTGACTGACCTCCCTTAAGAGGTTGGGTCTCTGAGCTCTATCTTAGGCTCTAATATAATGCAGCACACACCTGCATCCTTAGTGGGCCTGTCTGCTCTGCTTTTCCAAGTAATTGCTTTCACTTTTCCCTGACACAAAAAACAATCTGCCTGTCTGAAACCCATATATGCCTGCTGCAACCATCGGTAGCCATTAATGACTAAACTCTTCTCTGATACACTGGGCTACATTGCATGGCTGATATCAACTACTGCCTTGTTAAGACTTTGAAACTGCTGTTTATACTTGTCTGTTGAGGTTACACTTACTTTTATTATGGTGTTTTGTCCAAGATCAAACACCTTGCTTATCTTGCAGTCTCTCTCTTGCTCAGCAATTTGTTTTAGGACAGAAAATCCCCCACTTTTTCCATGTGCCTTTTGAATAGCTCTAAATTGAATAATTGTTAACCTCCCCCAACCCCATCCCAGTATAAATTCAGTTTAAGTTTTGGGACGGCTGGAGAGGGATAGGTTGGCCACTGCTTGGTTAAAGTGCCACTGCGCGTTTAAGTGTTGGCACTTTTAAAACAGCACTTTAAATAAGGCACTGCTTTAAAGGCAAGTACAAACATTAGCTATCTATTACCAAGTCTGTAAATTTCCCCTTTTCCTTTCTCTTTCACTTTTTCCCCTCTCTCTACTCTCCAACATGTTCATACTTATCTTCTCTGCAGTAACACCCTCTCTCTTCAAACTCTCATTTCTTAGCCCCCCCTTTGCCACCCCACAGCCTATACATATCCCCCTCACATTTGCCCTCTCAATATCACTGCACCTCCTACTCATTCTGAGCCCACACAATGCCACCACCTACACTGCAATGCAGCGCCAGCCCTCGTATAGGTCCCACTCCCACCTTACTGCCCTCACCCTCCTACTACTCCTTATGTCTGGGGATATTGCCCTAAACCCTGGCCCTCCTCCAGCCAACTCTTACCCCAAGAACTGGCAGTCTAGCTTCTCTGACAATAGCCGTAACTCCCACTGTCTTATCTCAATTCCCCTGATTCCAAGAGTCAGCCTCCCCCTTTATGTGTGCCCTCTGGGATGCCCGATCTGTCTCCACAATCTTGCCTCCATCAATGACCTTTTCATTTCCAACTCCCTCAATTTCCTTGCTATTACCAAAACCTGGCTCCAGGAATCCGACACTGCCTCTCCAGCTCCCCTCTACCATGGTGGCCTCCTCTGGACTCACTCACCCAGATCCAGCAGACGAAAAGAAGGCTGAGTTGGACTTCTCCTCTCCCCAAAAAGCACCTTCCAGGTTCTTCCTACACCTCCCTCTCATTCCCTCTGTTCTTTTGAAGTGCACTACATTTGTCTATTTTCTCCAGTTTGTTTGAGGTTTGCAGTAATTTACTGACTGCCTGGCCCTGTGTCACGCTTTCTTGATGACTTCTCTGCATGGCTACCCTACTTCCTCTCTTCTGAAGTACCTGTCATCATCCTTGGAGACGCTAACATTCCAGTCAATGCTAACACCTCAGCCACTTCCCAACTACTCAATTTAACCTCCTCCTTCAACCTAACACAATGGACACAAACCACCACTCACTCCAATGACAACACTCTTGACCTAGTATTCTCCCACCTCTGCACTCCCTGTAACTTCTCTTACACCACCTTTCCTCTCTCCGATCACAACCTCATCAGTTTCACACTCTCCCTGTCTCCTACCTCCCACACCGCCAACCTGCAAACAGTGGTGTAAAACTAAATCCCTACAAGACTTCACCCTCTACAAATCTGCCCTTCTCAAATACAACTCCTGCCTCCACATCGCTAAACAAATCTACTACACCACTCTCATCAAATCCCTCACCCAAACCTTGTCAACTCTTCTCTACTCTTAATTTCTTACTCCACCCCCCACTGCCTCCACCCACCAACTTGCTCACTTTCCAGGAAATTGCCAATCACTTCAAAAACAGAATTGACACAATTCATGATGAGATATTCTGCGTCCAGCTTCCTCTACCAACCAACACACTAAGTCCAACACCCCACTCAACACTTTCCTCCTTCAATCCTGTTAGCTCTGAGGAAGTTGCTAAATTTCTTTCCACAGCCCACCACCTGTCCCCTGGACCCTGTCCCCTCGCAACTACTATGACCACCCTCCTGCTCTGTCTTAAACTCTCTAACCCACATCTTCAACCTCTCCCTCTCTTCCAGCACCTTTCCCTCTCCAATGAAACATGCACTGATTACCCCCATACTCAAAAAATCCTCACTGGACCTCACCTGTTTGAATAACTTAAGACCAATCTCCCTGTTTGCGTTTGCCTCCAAGCTTCTTGAACGCCTTGTCCACAACCGTATGAGTTTCTAACTCACTGACAACAACCTTCTCGATCCCCTACAATCCAGCTTCCGCCCACAACATTCAACCTAAACTGTCACCTGCCCATCAGAATACCCGAGTACCTGTCACCTGTCCATCAGAGTACCCGAGTACCTGTCCGTCAGAGTACCCGAGTACCTGTCACCTGCCCATCAGAGTATCCGAGTACCTGTCACCTGCCTATCAGAATACCCGAGTACCTGTCACCTGCCCATCAGAGTACCCGAGTACCTGTCACCTGTCTGTCAGAGTACCCGAGTACCTGTCACCTGCCCATCAGAGTATCCAAGTACCTGTCACCAGCCCATCAGAATACCCGAGTACCTATCACCAGCCCATCAGCGTACCCGAGTACTTGTCACCAGCCCATCAGAGTACCCGAGTACCGGTAATCTGCCCACCTGAGTAC
The DNA here is from genome assembly GCA_018402905.1 of Glandirana rugosa. Classification (NCBI taxonomy): domain Eukaryota; kingdom Metazoa; phylum Chordata; class Amphibia; order Anura; family Ranidae; genus Glandirana; species Glandirana rugosa. Next base: position 145,844 of record BLSH010005339.1, read on the forward strand.
CCGTGTACCTGTCACCTGCCCACCTGAGTACCCGAGTACCTGTGACCAGCCCATCAGAGTACCCGAGTACTTGTCACCTGTCCATTCGAGTACCCGAGTACCTGTCACCTGTCCGTCAGAGTACCCGAGTACCTGTCACCTGTCTGTCAGAGTACCCGAGTACCGGCACCTGCCCATCAGAGTATCCGAGTACCTGTCACCTGTCCGTCAGAGTACCCGAGTACCTGTCACCTGCCCATCAGAGTATCCGAGTACCTGTCACCTGCCCATCAGAATATACCTGTCCACTGTTCATGAGCCCATGAGACTACCCGACCAGTGTCCATGAGCCCATGAGTCCACC
>BLSH010005339.1:147797-172818 GCA_018402905.1 Glandirana rugosa
AAAAAAAGATAAATCACGCTGTATTAACTTTTTTCACGCTTTTAAAACTTTTTTTTTGTGAAAAAAAAAACAAAGACAATATAAAAAAAAGTGTTTTTTTTTCAAAATTTTCGCACTTTTTTCAATTATGTCGCACTAAATAGAAAAAAACAGAGGTTCTTAAATACCACCAAAAGAAAGCTCTATTTGTGTGAAAAAAATTATAAAAATTTTGTTTGGGTGCAGTGTAGCATGAGAGAGTAATTGTCATTCAAAGTGTGAGAGCGCTGAAAGCTGAAAATTGGTCTGGTAAGGAAGGGAGTATAAACGTCTTGAAGTGGTTAAGCTACTGCATGCCTTTGTACTTGCTGTTTTCTAGATTATTGTGTTCTCTTCAGCCAATATCTTGCTCTTGTCAGTCCTGCTGCTGTTACCGACCTTTGGCTTGTTCCTCGACTACCCTTCTGCTTGATCCCAACCTGCAACCATTTTTTACCAAACTTTAGCTTGTTTCCTAACTACACTCTGCTTGCTCCCTGCCTGCTATTTCTGCTACTGTACTCCAGCTTGTTCACCTCCGGTTGGGACAATCCTTAGGACTGTGACCTGGTACTAACACGCAGCAAAACCCATCTCTACCATCAGGAGCTCTGGTGAATACCAGTTAGTTCCAGTGGCATCACTAGGGCTGGTGTCATCTGGTGCGGTAAAACATGGTGTCCCCCCCCGTGGTGACATCATGTTGTCCTGCGGTTGCTCCTAGAACAAATCCTCCCAAATCCCCATACAAAATTCTCCAATCCCCTCTCATAACACAAATCCCCCTTCCTTGCACAAATCCCCCCAATCCCCTCTCCTAGCACAAATACCCCCTCCTTTCACAAATCCCCCCAATCCCCTCTCCTAGAACAAATCCACTCTCCTAGCACAAATCCCCCCAATTCCCTCTCTTAGCACAAATCCCCCCTCCTCGCACAAATCCCCCCAATCCCCTCTCTTTGCACAAATCCCCCAATCCCCTCTCATAGTACAAAAAATCCCCCCTCCAAGCACAAATCCCCCCTCCTAGCACAAATCCCCCCCAATCCTCTCTCATGCCACAACCCCCAATCCCTCCTTTTAGCACAAATCCCTCTCAACCACCCTCCTAGCACATATATCCCCATTCCTTCTCCTAGCACATATACCCCCATTGCTTCCCCCCCTCATCATCCCCATTACCCTTCACAGCACAAATAGCCCCAAACCTCTCATCTGAGCACCAATGATTGTTCCCCCCCCCCCCTTCATTGTGTATAGTTCCCCTGGCCTGTAGGCTTTCCTCACCTCCAACTTACAGTTGGGAAATCATAGCGACGTCACTGCCCGGCTTCCCCTTGGACCTCACCTCTGCTCCTGTCTCTACATTGTTCATTTGCTCAGTCTCACCTCGGCTTGTTTACTGGACTTGTTTTTGTCTGCTGATCATGTACGGCTTTGCCTGGCAGTTACTGACCCTGACCTGTCTTCTGGACCTTTTTTCACAGCCATCGCTGACTGCTGCCTGCCTCCTGACTATGCTTTCGTCTTCTGCTCTGGTGACCAGCTGCTTCAGCAACCTGTCCTGAGGACTATGACTTTCAGCTTTACCCACCTAGAAGCAGACATCACTAGCCAACTACTCTGGCCCTCATGCCACTCTGTGCCTTCACAATCTCAAGAGAGGCCCCCACAAGAGAGGCCTCCACAATGTTCCAGTCTTCACTAGTACAGTACGTGATACACAGGCTACGCTTACTGCTTTGCATTGCTACACAATCGTGCTTTACTGTCTTTTCTCACAATCCAAGCCTTTAAGTCAGGCAACTCTTTTAAAGCAATGCACTCTCAGTATAAATAATATGGTAGCTTAAAGTGGTATTAAAGCCAAAATGTTTTTTACCTTAATGCATTCCCTGCATTAAGATTTAAAAAAAAATGTTTTATTGCTTTCTGTTCTCCCCCTTCCCTGTGTGAAGGGCAAAAGAGGGGGGAAGAGATCCAGTGCTGTGTGCGGCTGGATCTCTTCCCTCTCTCTTCTTCTTCACACAGTGATTCAGGCAGCAGCAGGTTGGCTCCTACTACTGTCAATCAAATGCAGTGAGGAGGAAGGGGTTGGGCTAAGCCCCGCTATGTGTGTCTCAGGAGGATGGCTCCCGAGACACACACAGCTTGGAAACAAGCATGCACTGTGTGCCCCTATAGGAAGTGACTTGCTATGGGGGCACATGAAGAAGAGGAGATGCCAAGATCGCTAGCCCTAGAGGAAGAGTCTTGGGGCCGTTCTGTGCAAAACCATTGCACAGTGCAGGTGAGTATAACATGTTAATTATTTTAATTCAAAAGAATTAACTTTAGCAGTGACTTTAAAATAGTTTGTTTGAACCAAGCTAGTCCAAATGAATTATTACCTTCACTAACTGATGTGCCCACTGGGAGCACTGTATAAACTGCTACATAGAATATACGTCACTGTGTTCTGGCAATGGGACAGGGACTTCAGTGGGGGCTTCACAGAAAGCTTTGTATTTTCTGAATGAATGCAAGGCTTCCTGTGGCTGAGTTGGAGATGGATGATGTCACAATCTCCTCCTCAGCCAATCAGAGGATACCTATTACCCATTCAGGAAGACACCGCCCTACTGCTGGAACGCATCACTGTATACTGTATGTAGCTGATGTCACATACAGTTTATACAGCACTCATAGCAGACTTATCTGTTTGTGTGAACCAGCTTTATTTAGAAATTGTATTTACATTGACAGCTGGAATTGTTGGAGAAATCCCAGTGTATTCTCTCACTTTTCCATAAATGCTAATCTACAAATTTTTATATTTGATACAAAAATATTGAAGAGCAAGTTGATAGAAATGTAAAAATAGTAATAAAATAACCTTACTGTAAAAATTATGGTAATAACTCAAACATGCATGACCCAAAACATATGTATTTCTCGCTTACATAGATGGAATTCTTACAGATGATTTACCAGGTCAGAAACTTTTTTTTTTATATATAACGATCTGAAACTATAATATAATTTTAAAAAGTATGCTGTCCACACTAAAAACATTATGAGGCACAGAGGAATGCAGTGATAAATGAAGAGCAGCGTAATCAGAACAGCAGGACCAAATTTATCCCATATATAATATATAAGATAAATTATTTAGCCCCGTTTTCATAAGTTGTAGCTGCAGACAGTCCATGTTTTAAAGACTTGTTTGCTTCGAGTCCAGGTGGTTTTGTAGAAATGTTTCAGCTATTAATAGTCAAACTTCACTACTTTGGGGCATCACCAATCATCTGTTTAATTTAATCCCTGTAACAGCACTCAGCCGGGCCGAGACAGAATACCAAAATATGCAAGCGGTGAACTATTTATCCCTAGAGAATAACATCTCCAGGTGTACTTTACTAAATCCTTTCATTTCAATTTGTAATTATAAATCAATTCTGATATGCAAGTAAAGGAATTCCGAAAGTTTAAAATGTATCCCAGCTTGAGCGTGACTGTTAAAGGATCGCATGTAGGAGAATTTCTGCAGGGGAAGCTGCAGTACTGGAAATGCTGCTTTCTGTGGAAACCAGGGCAGGTAGGAAGGTAAGAGCCTGAGAAACTGCTCGGAAACCTCTGTATGCCCCGATTAATTACATTTTTTTATTGTAAAGTAATACTATGCTATTAGATATAAATATGCATTGAAGCAGTAATAAGCCCAAAAATAAAAATGTATTATATTGCAGCTTACCGATTCTTAGATGTGATGTCTGCATTCATTTTCTTTCTTTCTTTTATTTTCACCTGGTGATCTGGACAGTAAGGGGTTGATTTACTAAAGCTTGAAAGTGCAAAATTTGGTGCAGCTTCACACAGAGACCAATCAGCTTCAAGGTTTTATTGTCAAAGCTTGATTGAACAAGCTGAGGTTAGAAGCTGATTGGCTAGCATGCACAGCTGCACCGGTTTTTGCACTCTTCAGCTTTAGTAAATCAACCCCTAGGTCTGTTGTTTTTCAACAGAACAAGCTTTACTGCAATTGTAACAGTTAGAGTGTTGAGACAAACCATTTACCACCAACAGGGGTGCTTACAATCGCCAGCTGATATTTATTTATGTAAAACCTTTATTCCAAAACGCAGCCCTTCATTGACAAGTGGGGTTATATACACATCCTACCAGGAGTTGACTAGGCAAATAGAAAGAAAGCAAGCTGGCCCCTCCCAGGGGGACATCCTGTCTCTCCCATATAACCCCCCTGCTCTGCTTAGCATATCAGTTTTATTATGCCTAGTACAAGGAGTTAGACCTGGCTCCCTTATGGGACCTGCAGTTCATCTTTTTTGCTACCGCTTTTTATTTTTTTCAAGCTATCTGATGAAGACTGCTATCAAGAAGCCGGCTGGGGCACAGAGTAGAGGATAGCTAGAATCCTGCACTTTCCCAAGCGCGGCCGACCGATGCGAGCTAGCCCTAGCCTCGGCGGGGCCCGCCGCATCGTGCCCGTTCCGTGCGGGCGGCCAGTGAGTGACCCCCACTTGTGCCCGGTGACCGGACCTGGTTACTGTCCAGGGGCCTGCGGCCTGCAGCATCCCTCTCCGACATGGGAGGAAGGTCTGCAACCAGATGGCTACCTGCTATGCCCGTCGGACTGGTGAGTGACCCCCTCTCTTCCCCCCAGGGGCGCGGAGGGGGGGGCTGGGCGATTTTTAGCGATTTGGCTGGCCGGTGGAGGGTGTTCGCTGGGCTAGTGTCCCCCCTGGGTGTTTTTCGCCCCCCCTCCCCGAAACCACACCTCTAGTGCTGAGCGGCGGCCATTTTGCCGTAGTCGCGGCCTGTATACAGGCTTTGGCCTCTAGTGAACGTTCGGCGGCCATATTGGATGTCCCTGGAAAGAAAAACGTGTTGCTGCCGTTTTGCTTTCTCTTTTACTTGGGACAGCGTGGATGAAAACAGGCGGCACAGGCTCTATGACTGGCGGTCCCTAAGCACTACTAGGACGCAGCGCTTGTGAGGCACAAAACAGCAAGTATAGCTGGGCTCTCCCTGGGGTGCTGTTAGCGGTGGGTGCAGTCCTCCTGGGGCCTCCCTGGTTGATCTGTGGGGTGGCGGTGGGGCTGCATTGTGGGGGTGTCAGGGCATTTTTTATTTTGCCTGTCAGTTCCAGTGGTACGATGGTGGATGACCCTGCGGGTCCTTCTGAGGAGGAGTCAGCGGCAGCGCAACCTGCGCTGGGGACCCTGGTGTCCCTGGACCAGCTGAGAGCAGTATTTGGGGAGTTCCTTCCCTGGGTGGAGCCGAGCAGGGCTCTGGGGGCCCCTAAAAAGCGTCAGGGGAAGAGTCTGAACTGGAAGTGGCTTCAGGGGTCACGGGGACCCCCGTGGAATTCTCAGAGGGTTAGCAAGTTCCCTCGGACGGCGAAGAAGACCAGGGGGCTTTGGTTGCGCAAGAAAGGGCGCTGGTGGCCGCACTGATTACTAATATCCGTGCGTCCTTGTGATTGGACCAAGCAGGGGAGTCGCAGGAGTCCGCAAACATTGCGGGTCTGCTAGGCCACCCAGGTCCCCTAAGGCTTATCCTTATGATCAATTTTTTGACCACCTGGTTTATCAGGAATGGCAGCGTCCGCAGAATTCCTTCGCCCTACCTAAATGCTTCGCTATCCGCTACCCTTTTGAGGATAGTTTTGTAAAAAAGTGGGCATCCCCCGCAGTCGACCCTCCGGTGGCTCGCCTGAACAAGGCAACGACCATTCCTTTGGAGGGGTCTCCCACGTTTAAGGACCCAGCCCATAGACGGACAGAGGTGGTGTCAAAAGCACTTTTCCTGTTGGCAGGGTCAGCCATGAGACCGGCCCTGGCGTCAGCCATGGCGGCGCAATCTCTGTCCGAGTGTACGACGGAGCTGCAGAATGATTTGGACTGTGGGAGGACGCTTGAGGCGTCGCAGAGGGCAGACCATTTGTTTCAGGGTCTACGGTACCTGTGTGACGCAGCTCTGGACCTGCCCCCCATGTTGTCTAAAATGTCTGTTTTTGCAGTCATTATCAGACGGGTACTCTGGTTACGCTCCTGGTCGGATGACCACACGTCTAAGAAGGGTCTTACGGATCTTCCTTTTCAGGGTGGTCGACTCTTTGGGGCGCAGTTGGATGAAATCATCAAGGATTTCACTGGAGGGAAGAGTACTTTTCTCCCTGAGCCCAGGCGGCGGGAGTTCCGTCGCAAGCAGGGTCCTGCTTCTTCGGGTCAGAAGAGGTTTTTTCGTGCCCCTGGAGCAGCGGGCAAGGGGTCGAGGACCCGGCAAGCCTGCCGCAGGGGCCGGAAAACACCCCTGGCAACGCAAGAGCGAAAAGTCATGATGGGTTGCCCCCACCCGAATTTCGGATGGGGGGCCGTCTTCTGGGGTTCGCAGACAGGTGGACTGCCCGCATTTCCGACCGGTGGGTGCAGGAAATGGTGTCCTCCGGGTATAGGATCGAACTTGAGACTCCCTAAGGGGCATCGGGAGGCCCTCCTAAGGGCCGTTCAGGCACTCTCCGACCAGGGGGTGATCGTGCCAGTGCCTCAGTTGGAAAGGTTTCACGGTTTCTACTCAAACCTATTCGTGGTCCCCAAAAAAGGGGGGGTCAGGCCAGTTCCGGACCTGAAGGCACTAAACCACTTTGTGAAAGCGCAAAAATTCAGGATGGAATCTGTCCATTCGGTCGTGGCCGCCCTGCACCAAGGGGATTTCATGGCGTCCCTGGATATCAGGGGTGCGTATCTCCACGTCCCCATCTGTCTCCGGCCCCAGTGTTTTCTGCGCTTTGCGGTGGGAGATCTTCATTACCAATTTGTGGCACTGCCCTTTGGTCTGGCCTCGGCTCCTCGGGTGTTCACCAAGCTGGTGGCCCCGGTGCTGGCGCTGCTGAGGCAGAGAGGCATTGCGGTGGTAGCATACCTCGACGATCTGCTACTGAGAGCAGAGTCTGCTTCGGCTCTGGGGGAGAATGTTGCTATCACCATGGCCTCATTGAAGGACTTCGGCTGGCTGATCAATCTGCTGAAGTCGACGGTGATGCCGTCCTGTCGCCTGGAATACCTGGGTCTGGTTCTGGACATGGAGCAGGCGAAGGTGTTCTTACCTCCGGCCAAGTTACTGACACTACAAGCAGCAGTGCGAACCCTGCTGTCACGCTGGTGGTCTTCCTTACGGTTCTGTATGCGGGTGTTGGGGCTCATGGTTTCAGCCTTCGAGGCAGCTGTCTGCTCAGGGCCGTTGGTCGACGCATGAATCTCACATTCCGATCAATGTGCTGGAGCTGAGGACAATCAGGCTCTGCCTCTCCCACTGGATGGTAAGGTTGCACGGCCTCCCAGTTCGGGTTCAGTCGGACAACGCAGCGGCAGTGGCGTATGTGAACCATCAGGGCAGAACGAGGAGCTCGGCGTTGGCTGCGGAAGCAGCTCTCATTCTGCGATGGGCAGAACTTCACGTGCTGGCAATCTCCGCCATTTACATTCCGGGCCTAGAGAGTTGGCAGGCAGATTTTCTCAGTCGCCAGACGCTGGATCAGGGGGAATGGTCCCTACGTCCAGAAGTGTTCCGCCAGATTTTCCACAAGTGGGGCATGCCAGATGTGGACCTCATGGCATCTCGGTTCAATCACAAAGTGGAAACTTTTGTGTGCAGGACGAGAGACCTGCTGGCAGCCGCCACGGACGCGCTGGTAGCGCCTTGGAGTCGGTATCGGCTCCTGTAAGCTTTTCCTCCCATCAAGCTTCTACCGCGGCTACTGCGCAGGGCTACTGCGCAGGGGATTCGGACAATCCTGGTGGCTCCAGATGGGCCTTGGCGTCCTTGGTACGCCGGCGTGGTGCAAATGGTGGCAGATGTTCCCTGGCGTCTTCCACTGCGCGAAGACCTGTTGTCTCAGGGGCCCATCTTGCACCCTGCTTTACCCTCGCTGGCTTTGACGGCTTGGCTATTGAGTCCCAGGTGTTGAGGGATAGGGGTGTCGCGGACTCCGTGATCCCTACCATGCTTAAAGCGCGCAAGTGTACTTCGCGCAAGATTTATCATCGCACCTGGAAGGCCTATATTGCCTGGGGTGAGGCAGGGGGTTGGAACCCTTGCTCTTACGTTGTGTCCAGGGTCCTGGCTTTTTTGCAGCAGGGCCTGGATAAAAAATTGGCATTGAGTACTCTCAAGGGTCAGATTTCGGCTCTGGCGATTCTATTTCAGCGACCTTTGGCATCACATTCGTTGATTCGTACATTTGTACAAGGTGTGCGCCATGTGGCTCCTCAGGTACGGTCGCCTATGGCGCCGTGGGATTTGAATTTGGTGCTTTCTGTGCTGCAGAAACCGCCATATGAGAAGATCAGGGATATTCCCTTACAATTGCTGTCGCTAGGCGGGTGTCTGAGTTGGCAGCGTTGTCCTGCAAGTCTCATTACTTAGTCCTTCATAAGGACAAGGCGGTCTTGCGTCCTTCTCCTTCATTTCTATCGAAGGTAGTCTCTTCTTTTCACATTAATGAAGATATTGTTCTTCCTTCATTATGTCCGCATCCTTCGCATCCCAAGGAATTTGAATTCATTGGATGTCGTGAGGGCTTTGCGGGTGTATTTGGCGGCTACAGCTTCCTTTCGGAAGTCTGATGCGTTGTTTGTACTGACTCGTCAGCTACTGTTTCCCGTTGGATCAGACAGACCGTGACCCATGCGTATACTGTTCGGGGCAAGGTACCCCCTTTTCCAATCATGGCTCATTCCACCAGGGCAGTTAGCACTATCAGGGCTTTCAGACACCAGGCTTTGGTGTCACAGGTGTGCAAGGCGGCTACTTGGGCCTCGGTGCACACGTTTACTAAGTTTTATAAAGTTGATGTGTCAGCATCTTCGGATGCTGCTTTTGGCCGTAAAGTTTTACAGGCAGCGATGTAGGCATGGCTGGCGCCCCCTGAGAGGATTCTGTTGGATACAGTCGTCATTTACCCACCCCTTTTGACTGACACAGCTTTGGGACATCCCCACTTGTCAATGAAGGGCTGCGTCTGTCAGTGAACGTAAGAGAAAAAGGGATTTTATTAAAACTTACCGTAAAATCAGTTTCTCTGAGTTCACTGACAGACACAGCACCCATCCCTCTGTGTTGCGTTTGTACGGCTTTTTACGAACTGATATGCTAAGCAGAGCAGGGGGGTTATATGGGAGTGAGAGGACGGCCCCCTGGGAGGGGCCAGCTTGCTTTCTTTCTATTTGCTTAGTCAACTCCTGGTAGGATGTGCATATAACCCCACTTGTCAATGAAGGGCTACGTCTCTCAGTGAACTCAGAGAAAAGGATTTTACAGTAAGTTTTAATAAAATCCCTTTATTTCTGCAACTGTGTGTGTAAGCACAGTGCGAGCTAGAGTTTGGCTTCAATTTGTTAGTCTCTCTAAATCAGCTAGTACATATAACACTGACTCACTCCCCCCTTCCCGATTAACAATGCTGCTGTCCAAAAGTGTTCCCCCTGTGCTCCTTCGTCCAGAGTGGGGGGCACTCCAATACAGGAGGGTTGTTACTGGCCATATGTAGCCACCTTATCTAAGGAATGGTAAGTGGCAATATATTACATGTTTGCTTTTGGGTTTAATACCCCTTTAAATAAATCTACTGCTTATACGACACCAATGTTAACATTAGTATTATTATTTCTAGATATTTAATACTGAATTGCAATTGAAAAAGCAGTACATGTGGTAAGTGTCGCGCTAAAAATTAATAAAACTATATGAATGCAGAAAGTGCACCAAGTCCATTCAAATCCTTAGTATAAGATTCCATTATGGGTAATGGAAATCAAAAGAATCCTGGTAACAGTTCACATAACATTATTAGAAGTACACCTTATAAAGTGTTGATTGCAGATACACAATAAAGTGCCACCGTGTTCAAAAGCCAAACTTCTGTGGAGGTTCCCACCACTGTGCAAAGGTTGCGCTTACTCCAAATAATTGATCTCTTGTTACAGGAGATCAATAAGAGCCTTTCTAGATATCCATATGGATATGTATCATAACACCGGCATGGAGCCTAAGGACTTCCACGGTTGTATCCGGGCCACGCTAATCCACTCTTCTCAAACGGGAATGCAGGATATACCCAAGAATAGAAAGACTCCCATAGCGTTATACAGTAAGAGTAATACATTTTAATAAAAAGTATTGCACTTACAGTTAAGCGGATAAAAACGGACACATCAGTAAGGATAGCATCAAATTCAGTGTCATAAAGATTGCGGTGTGTTAAAATGTATTTGTACAACAGGTTTCGTCGCTATTGGACTTATTCCTGGGGTTTGGCATCCATCTTTAACCACCGCTATATATATAGAGAAAAGAAAGAGACACGGATCCGTCATAGACTGGGAAACTTCCGGGTCGTATCAAACCTCAATCCCATCTGGAAATGTTATTGGATGGAAGAGATACCAAGTCTCGCTTCCAGTCCTGGCCATAACAGTTTTAACTGTGGAAGTGATCACAACTTCCGGTCTCTGTCTGGAAATTGCGTCACAGGAAAAACAAAGAGAAATCAAGCCTCGTTTTCGCTGAACTTAGTTTTAGCTGAGTGAAAACAATCCACTATATAACCAAAAAAAACTGGTGCGCATAAAAGGACGAACCAGTTAGCGGTCACCTAGAAAAAATGGACAAACCCTGAACAGCCTCTGGACACAACACCAGGGCTTTCATGTGGGTCAATTCGGCATGCTCCTCCTAATTGGGGAGGAGTGTAAACCGCGTCCACCGGTTCATCATTTTAAATAGGACTCAACATAAAAAGGGGAAAAGTTCAAATGAAACACCAATTTATTATTAAAAAAAGGTGTTCTACCATTAAAAATTATATCGCAAAATAATCCATTCCCAGGAGCCGTGTGTCACTTTCTTCCTAGAAATTGAAAGGAGCAACATAATTGGTGATTCATGGAAATTGGTCTTATTTGATAAAAAAAAAGGGGCTCCCAATCATCAATATTTAAAATGATCACAATAAATCACAAAAATTATCAAAAAATTAAAAGTAAAGTTATAAAAAATTATAACAATTATATATAGATTTGTAGAACCTGGTAGGTGATTATATTGACAAAATAGAGTAAGGAGGATGATATAAAGAAACTATATGGGCCAAATTCGACTAAAAAGTGAATGAGTGAATACAGGGAAGTAAGTTCAGATACAATGTGGGTCAGGAGTTGTCTAAAAATGCATTCATGTCCAAGTCTATGTTCACACCTGACGGAGCAAAACTTTTTAGGACGTAGATCCATTTAGTTTCAATTTTTTGACAACTCTCTGAGAGAGTACCTGAAGGGTCACGATCATGTACTTGATCATAGTGTCTAGGATTCTTATAACCTCTCCTTATATTGGCAATATGTTCATTGAGTCTAACATTGAGACTCCGAATGGTACGTCCCACATATTGCAGACCACGTTTACACTGTAACATGTACAGTATCTCACAAAAGTGAGTACACCCCTTACATTTTTGTAAATATTTTATTCTATCTTTTCATGTGACAACACTGAAGAAATGACACTTTGCTACAATTTAAAGTAGTGAGTGTACAGCTTGTATAACAGTGTAAATTTGCTGTCCCCTCAAAATAACTCAACACACAGCCAATGATGTCTAAACCGCTGGCAACACAAGTGAATACACCCCTAAGTGAAAATGTCCAAATTAAGCCCAAAGTGTCAATATTTTGTGTGGTCATCATTATTTTTCTGCACTCTCTTAACCCTCTTGGGCATGGAGTTCACCAAAGCTTCACAGGTTGCCACTGGAGTCCTCGTCCACTCCTTCATGACGACATCATGGAGCTGGTGGATGTTAGAGACCTTGCGCTCCTCAACCCTCCGTTTGAGGATGCCGTACAGATACTCAACAGGGTTTAGGTCTGGAGACATGCGTGGTCAGTCCATCAATTTTAATCTGAGCTTTTTAGCAATGCATTGGTCGTCTTGGAGGTGTGTTTGGGGTCGTTATCTCTTAGTCTCTGAAGGGAGGGGTCATGCTCTGCTTCAGTATGTCACAGTACATGTTGGCATTCATGGTTCCCTCAATGAACTGTAGCTCTGCAGTGCTGACAGCACTCACGCAGCCCCGGACTATGACACTCCCACCACCATGCTTGACTGTAGGCAAGACACACGGTTGTCTTTGTACTCCTTATCTGGTTGCTGCCACACACGCTTGACACCATCTGAACCAAGTAAGTTTATTTTGGTCTCATCAGACCACAGGACATGGTTCCAGTAATCCATGATCTTAGTCTGCTCGTCTTCAGCAAACTGCGGGCATTCTTGTGCATCATCTTTAGAAGAGGCTTCCTTCTGGGACGACAGCCATGCATACCGATTTGATACAGTGTGCGGCGTATGGTATGAGCACTGACAGGCTGACCCCCCAGCCCTTCAACCTCTGCAGTAATGCTGGCAGCACTCATACGTCTATTTCCCAAAGACAACCTCTGGATATGAAGCTGAGCACGTGCACTCAACTTCTTTGGTCGACCATGGCGAGGGCTGTTCTGAGTGGAACCTGTTCTGTTAAACCGCTGTATGGTCTTGGCCACCGTGCTGCACTTCAGTTTCAGGGTCTTGGCAATCTTTTTATAACCTAGACCATCTTTATGTAGAGCAACAATTCTTTTTTTTTCAGATCCTCAGAGAGTTCTTTGTCATGAGATGCCATATTGAACTTCCAGTGACCAGTATGAGAGAGTGAGAGTGATAACACCAAATTTAACACACCTGCTCCCCATTCACACCAAAGACCTTGTAACACTAACAAGTCATTGACACTGGGGAGGAAAAATAGCTAATTAAGCTCAATTTGGACACTTTCACTTAGGGGTGTACTCATTTTTGTTGCCAGCGGTTTAGACATTAATGGCTGTGTGTTGAGTTATTTTGAGGGGACAGCAAATGTACACTGTTATACAAGCTGTACACTCACTGCATTGTGGCAAAGTGGCATTTCTTCAGTGCTGTCACATGAAAAGATATAATAAAATATTTACAAAAATGTGAGGGGTGTACTCACTTTTGTGAGATACTGTATACAACATGCGTTGTCCTGCACGTGATTAATAGCTTAATATTATACTGTCTTGACATTACCATGGAACCAAAACTGGTTATTTTATGGCCTCTGTGGCTGTTCAGGTTGCGTACCTGGCAATTACCATATTTATAATAGCCTGTGAGGCCATGAAATAGAGAAGAACCCCTGATGGGGGGGGTCGAGGACATTCTGGACAATTCTATCCTTAAGAGTAGATACTCCTCTGAAAATCATCTGAGGTCTTGGAGGAATGATCGATCCCAATATTCTATCATTTTTTAATATATGCCAATATCTATGGACTATATTTTTAAGTTTTATGCTGGATGGAAAAATTGGTAATAAAGCCACATTGGGCCCTACCCCCACCTTCCTCCGAGGTACAGGCACGTTCCTGTAACAGAGAATTTCTGTCTCTCTCCATAGCCTGATTTACGGCTTGATCTAGTGCTATATTCTCATACCCCTTATCCAGAAATCTCTTAGTAAGTACCTGGGCCTATTCCTGACATTTCTCAACAGACGTGCAATTCCTCCTTTAACTGAGAAACTGTCCCTTAGGGGCACCTTCCAAGCAGGGACCATAGTGACAACTGTCCCTAGAGATATAAGAATTTTGGTCCGTGGGTTTAAAGTGTGTTGATGTCACCAATTTGTCGTTTTCAACTTTAATATTCAAGTCTAGAAAGTGTTGTCTGTTGACCCATCTCATAACTGAGTTTATTACCTCTATCATTCATATTCAGGATATTCATAAACTTGATCAAGTAAGTAGAGTCTCCCTTGAAAAAGCAGGGATGTCCAACCCTTACACCTTCCTGGGCCACATTGGAAGAAGAGCAATTGTCTTGGGCCACAAAAAAAAATACACTAACAATAAGTAAGGATGGGCTTGGGCGTATTCGGAACTGAACGTGCCCGAGCCCGCCAGGAAGTGAACCCTGCCCTGTGCAGTGAGACATTTCCCCTATGCGCGGCTGCAGCGATCGAGGAATGTCTCACTGCCTGTGATTAGCGCAGCACGGGGTTCACTTCCTGGTGGGCTCAGGCACATTCAGTTCCGAACAAGCCCGAGCCCATCCTTGACAATAAGGATAGCTGATGAGCAATAAAAGTCAGGCAGAACACAAATTACCAATCACGGATATAGATAATGTACCTATCTGAGTAATAAAACTTCATTATTTTGGAATTTTTTATGGTAAAAGAGGACAACATAAAACTAGTGCAATATTTAACAATGTTTTTGATAAACTAACGCATTAATATCTGGTTCAATGAATGTAGTAGCAATTCTCAATTAATTCTTAAGGTGCTTATCAGATATTGCGGTTCTTGTGCTGTTACACTTGTTGAGAGAAAATATATCAAATGCATAGTCATAGTTAATGTTCATATAACTGTGAACTGAGAATTTACAGTTAATGTTCTTAAGCCATTGTTTATTTGATCTTTGTATGGTTGGTTAATATACTTATGTTGTGATTATGTTGGTTATTGCACCATCCTTTTCTGTGTTCCCTCCTATTTTTATGATGAATTTCCCCTTCCTCTCATATTGTGTGTGTATGAGAAGAGGTGGCAACTTGTCTCAAGGCTTCATGTAATCCGGGAATGCATTACCATGTTTTGACTTGCAAATACCATCTTTTCAATCATCTGCCACATCTATTTGTTTACTATAATCTGCTGCATGCAATAAAACTCTTTGTCCATATGAAAAGACTGTCCGCAGTGATTGTTTCTGCTTATACAGGCCAAGCATAGAGGTCTCAGCCACTAATACAACAGTTGGAGTCTGAATAGCCAAAACATGTTAGAATTCCTACCGCCTGCTGTGTATATGTGTGTGTCCAATCTGTAAACAAGCTCAGTGCCATCCGCCATCTTGTGAAAGCACATGGTCACACAAGCTTACTGCACCTGTGAATGTTGAAAACTGTTTCTCTGTATTGGACTGTGTTATCCCACCTGTCTAGCTGCTGTTCGTCTTCATAAAGAGACAGTAAACATTTTTTGCAAAACTTGAAAAATGTCTAGACGAGGCTCTGAGCACTCTATTATCGCCGAATCGACACAGATAGACCATGCCTCTGACCACGCAGATGCACAATAAAACCAACACAGAAACTTCGAGAAAACTATGAAATCACTTGAGATGAGTTTTCCAGAAATCTGCCAGATCTATGGGACAGAGCTACAGTACATATTGCATGTCAGACTTTATAGATCGCCTATCTGCAGCATATGAAAGCTACCAATGGCTGTCTGCAAAATACACAGATTTCTTAACCACTTCAATAGCACTTTCCACCCTTCCTGCCCAGACCAATTTTCAGCTTTCAGCGCTATTGCATTTTGAATGACAATTGCGTGGTCATGCAACACTGTACCCAAACAAAACTTTTATCATTTTTTTTCCACAAGTAGAGCTTTCTTTTGGTGGTATTTGATCACTACTGGGGTTTTTATTTTTTGTGCTACGAATAAAAAAAATACCAACATTTTTTTTTTTAATTTTTTCTTTGTTTCTGTTACAAAACTTTTGTTCATTATTTGGTTGATGTTAGCCTCCGGACTGTCTACATCCTATTACAGGTGCTCCAGGTAAGCCTTTGGCTCTGTCTGTGGCTTTTTGATCATTATTTGGTTGATGTTAGCAGTAATGCCCTCCTTGTGGCTTCATGCTTTGTAACTTAAAGTACACTCAGTTCCCAGGGAAGATCCCCTGATTTTTATTAGATCTTCCTTGGATAAGTACTGCTGCCTTGTCCATGCAACATAAAGAGCAAGCTCGGCCATATACACTGCTGCTCACCCAGCAACGCTTATTCTATTGCACAGTATGTGCTGGCTGTAATCTTCTATGCATACCTCTCCTTGTTTCCTTTATTCAGTTTTAACTTTGTTTCTATCACTCATTTGTGCTTCCTTAGTTTCCTATGTCTTAGACTTTGGAGTGCTGCCGCAGATAGGGTGCGTTGCAGCTGCGCCCCTGTTTTTCCTGTTGGCGTTTATTGCACCTTCTGGATGAATATGGGGAGTTGTTCTGCTTCGTTGGCCCTGGAGCACTGTGCAGCATTTAATTCAGAGGTGCATATACACTTCTGAATAAAAATAGTTTTTCAGCCAATCCCCATATTTATAAAACTTTTTGCGGTTTCAGCGGATTTGGCGGTTCATAAACCCCCTCACAAACGGGGCCAGGACTTTATAGCTCAATTTCAACACGTTACCTCGTCAAAAGAATTCCCTTAAGATACAAGGTATCAATATTTCCGTTGTTTTCTTATTTATTATACATTTTCTTTCTTTTTTTTTTTTTTTTCTCATCACATACTCGTCGGTTCCACTTATAGTTGGTTGGTGGTTGCACAGCACCATCGCCCTCGGTGTGACGCAGGTGTTGGACGAACGGCGGAGGCTTGGCTTACAGGCATGGTTTTGAGCAGTAGGAGGTGATGCATGTTCAAATTTAATATTAATATTTTTATTTTTAATAAATTTGGCGCTTTTGATAATGTTAAGTTGAATTTATTGGAATACTGCATGTGAATTCTTAATAACTTTGTATATATTGTTTTTTTTTATTGTACTTATTTACCTTTTGTCTTCTACATTAGAATGGTACAAAGAATGTGTCGTTTGTAGTCCCTGAGGAAGCCTTTGCAGGCGAAACATGTTGGACATCGACACAGATTTGTAAACTTTCGAAATATTCTATGTACCCCACTTTAATCTTGTCTTTCTCTACTGTATGATGTTTTAAATGTCAATATCATATCCGCACAATTATGTGCTATTTTAATACAAACAAATAAAATTTGTATTTTAATTATTATTTCTCACTGTCCAAATTAACTGGAGACATATACTTCAAGCTCTGCACCGCTATAGTCCCCCCACTAACCCCAACATCTCTTTCCCCCAGGTTCCCTATTCCTTCCCCCTCCCCCTCCCTTCCCACTCTCATCCCTTCCCTTTTTCCCTTTTCATCTCAACATAAAAATGTAAATAAGTATGTTTTCTCCTTCACTGATGGGCACTGATGAGGCTGCCCTGACGGGCATGAATGAGGTAGTACTGATTGGCACTGATGAGGTGGCACTGATGATGAGGCACTTATATGCAGCACTGATGGGCACTGATAGGTGGCACTGATATGCAGCACTGATGAGCAATGATAGGTGGCACTGATGGGCACTCAGAAATCTTAGTAGATTGTCTCATGAAGTAAAACGGCAAAGAATACAGGATATAAAGATTATTCTTCTTCATAAAACAAAGGTCATGCACTAAAAGTTTATGTATATAGTGTATTTAATATAAAATTAATGCAATATCCAATATACACTCTCCAAATGTATTCAATAATTATTTACAGCAAAATTATTCCAGATGAACCCCAAGGAAGACATTTAGTCCATCACCAAACCTGACAGCTCTTTATGAGGACTCTCAGTGCAGTAATACAGTCCGGACTTTTGTCCCTTAGCACCATGCCTAGAAGTACCGGCTTGTTCTTCGACTCTTCAGATACAAAGCTAACCAAATTCTTGGCAAAGATGTGAACCAGAGACTGGAGAAATAAGAATAAAGAATATGATTTATAAAAATGGACTTTAATTTCCTTACTTGCACTAGCAAAATGTCAAATGGAATTTGAATAGTTGCTTTGTGAATCATGGACACATCCATCCCTTCCATGTTTATTATCACTAAACAAAACTTACAGACTGCTTCATGTCAACCAGTTTATGCAAAATTCATACATTAATATGTAAAAGTTACAGGGAGGTATCTGACTTAAAGGATAAGTTCACCTTCAGTAAAATGTTACATCATTATTCAGGATATAACATGACACTAAAGCACCTGCCAGCACCCGACCTAATCCCCCATTCTGACCACGGGCAGGGATCTTTTCCAGTACAATTTAAAGTGATTGTAAAGCCTCAGGTTTTTTTTCTATTAAAAGAACATGTACTTACCTACCCTGTGCAGTGGTTTTGCACAGAGCAGCCCGGGTTCTCCCCTTCTTGAGTCCCTGGCTTGAGCTTCTGGCCCCTCCCTCCTGTTGAGTGCCCTCACAGCAGGCAGCTTGCTATGGGGGCACCGGAGCAGCTCTGCATATCCATTCAGACATGGAGCTGCAGTTCAGCCCCACCCCCTCTCTCCTCTGATTGGCTGAGTTTTAATGACAGCAATGGGAGTCAATGGCACAGCTACAGTTTCTCAGCCAATCAGGAGAGAGATTCCCAGATGGCCGAGGCACTCGTTGACATCTCTAAATAGAGAGGGGCTCAGGTAAGTATTAGGCGGGCTGAGGGGGGCTGCTGCATACAGAAGGCTTTTTATCTTCATGCATAGAATGCATGAAGATAAAAAACCTTCTGACTTTACAACCCCTTTAACCGCTTGCCGACCGCTGGTCGGCAATTGACGGCGACAAAGTGGCTCTGTAACGCAAATCGCGCGCTCACAGGGAGCGGGTGCGGCGGCTTCGATTGCCGCCGGCCACCCGCGATGCCCCCCCCGAATGAGCGGAGGTCCGTGTAAGTAAACACGGACCTCCGCTCTGTTTGAGGGGGAAGGGCTGTGATCACAGCCTTCCTGTAAGTGAAGGCTGTGACCACTTCCTTTCCCCAGCTAGGCAAGTCCCCCTACAGTTAGAACACGCCCAGGGAACATACTTAACCCTTAGCGCGCCCCCTGCAGGTTAACCCCTTCACTGCCAATGGCATTTACACAGTAATCAGTGCATTTTTATAGCACTGATCGCTGTATAAATGCCAATGGTCCCAAAAAAGTGTCAAAACGTTCCGACATGTCCGCTGAAATATCGCAGTACCGCTAAAAATCGCAGATCGCCGCCATTACCAGTAAAAAATTAAAAAAAATGAAAAACCCCAAAAATGAATTCTCATCATCCGTAAACGCGACCACTTTTGCGCAAACCAATCAATAAACGCCGATTGCGATTTTTTTTATCGCAAATATGAGGAAGAATATAAATCGGCCAAAAACGGTGAAAAAAAATGTTTTTTTATATATTTTTTTTGCATTTGTATTTTAGCAAAAACTAAGAAATTTGGGTTTTTTTGCAAAATTGTCGCTCTTCTTTTGTTTATAGCGGCGATCAGAAATGATGCAGCGGTGATCAAATACCACCAAAAGAAAGCTCTAGTTGTGGGAAAAAAAGGACGCAAATTTTGTTTGGGTACAACGACGCACGACCGCACAATTGTCAGTTAAAGCGACGCAGCGCCGAATCGCAAAAAGGGCTCCGGTCCTAAAGCTGGAAATCCTTCCGGGGCTGAAGTGGTTAAATACAGGGTTCTGTGAATGAATGAATGAACTACAAATACTGTCTCCATTGCAGATGGCTTGTAGTTCTCAATGAATTGCAAGGGTGCTGTGAGCGCTCTTGTAGTTCATTGATCTTCCTGGACTTCAGTAAGGCCAGCCATAGATAGCACAAAGGGACAAACAAGATTAGAATCATGTATGAGCATTATAATTGTACCCACATTTATCGATCAATCAACTTGGATACAGTCAGTCTGTCAGATTCTTCATGGCTATAGCCGCTAGTAATAATCATGGTATGTTCTGCCAGCTGGGACGACTCCTCTTGCCAGAAGAGCACAATAGCTCCGTGGGAGGGATTGGGGGGATTCTGATTATACTTTTACACATCTTTTATTTTGTTATATGCTTTTACAGACTGCAGGTGATATCAATCCCCCTTGCTTATTGTTGGGTTTACATTTTCTTATCTACCCGAGTCACACAGTTTACTGGCCACCTGTTATGATACACATGACCCTGTATGGGTAAGTAGGGTTGTAGGACTCTTTTTCATAAGTGTTAGCCCTCCATGTTCCCAGTCTGGTTTGTACTCTGCTATTTTTTTAATTTTCCCTTGTAGCATGTCATACTGACATCTGGGAGTGTGGCTGCTTTTTTATATTTGGCACGCAGATACAGGCGTTCGATTCTTCTCTCTCTTTATGTTAATCTTGAGTACCCAGGACATGTCCCCATTTCTATACGGTGCGCTTTCTCTTTGTGGTGGTGGGTTCACCCGATGGCCACAGTATGTTCTATTGTGTTTGTATGCACTTGTCTATGTAATGTACATTTTTTAATAATTAATGCTCATATTCCTGAGATATAGATATTCACTGTCATATTGTCTCCATCCTTCAGTAACAGATTAATTAGCTCCTAAAAAAGCGAGTTGTCGCTAAACATGTAGAGCTGTTCTGTACTTTAAGATTCACATCTTCAGAGTGACTACTGCCACCAGAGTATTTGGTGGCCACCTCTCTGGAGACAATAAAAATGTGAATATATGTATTGTATAACTCCCTTTCTGTGTATATTCTGTTTTTATGATACAAACTTTTTGTAATAATAAAAAAATTTGATTTTTAATATAACCAGTGCCTATAAAGTCCATCCTTTCTATAACTGTTTCGATCAATCAACATGAGTGCAGTCAGTCTGTCAGATTCTTCATGGATATAGCTGCCAGTAATAATCATGGTATGTTCTGCCAGTCAGGACGGCCCCTCTTGCCAGAAGAGCACAATACCTCCATGGGAGGGATTGGGGGGATCAAGCGATTTTCTTTCCTGCAACCGCATGATCATTTTGCAAGGGAAATCACACTTTGCAAGGGAATGTTCCCTAGACCTGAGTGAATGAGGGGACGCTCTGCTGTTTTCGATCTTCCAATTAGAAGCAATTGCAAGCAAAAATTCATTTTTTTTTTTTTTAAATTCTTACACATGATTGGGTATTCTTTGCAAAGTGACATTTCACTACATACAATAAGCTCTGTGGAATTTTTTTCCTTGCGATAGTGTACATTGCAAAGTGTACAGCCCATTTACCTTTAGTAAATCATCAAATTTGTGTGAATCTTTGATCTATGGTAGTCCTAATAATGGGGAGATTATAAGAGATAACTATGTGGATCTAGTAAGGATCCCAGGAAAACTCCAGACTTGGTTCAGCTTGGTAGCCCAAGTTTTATTAATTTGGCTGTTTATAGTAACTGGGTGATATTCTCCTACACAAGGATGACGGATAATACAGAACAGCAGTGTGCAGGTATGTGAACGGTGACCCACCTTTTTTTTTTTTTTATTGTATTGTATACATTTACTATATGATTTTAAGAATTAGAGCACATTGCACATATTAACTTAAAGAAAAAAAAATCTATGTTGA
This sequence comes from Glandirana rugosa, assembly GCA_018402905.1. NCBI lineage: Eukaryota > Metazoa > Chordata > Amphibia > Anura > Ranidae > Glandirana > Glandirana rugosa. The sequence goes on from BLSH010005339.1 coordinate 169,150, forward strand.
GTATAAAATGAAGGCACCTATGGATATAAAATGAAGTAATGTGTGCAGTACTTCCCAGTAGTATCAAGCAAGTATAATTTGCTCACTTCTTCCCTCCCACACATTCCTATTGGCTTATCATTATGATGGGTTGTCTCACTGGCCAATAGCAAAGTGTGATAGTTAGTGAGCTATGGCATAAAGCATAACAATGGGAATTAGAGACTTGTTCAGGCACCTCTAGGCGTCTTCACTTCATATTAAACAGATTTGCTTAAAAGGTTCAGTCCTCCCTCCGTAACCAGGGGCCTGGGGTGTCAACGCTTGTGTTCTTTATGCAGAGTCAGGCCTCTCTCCATATTACAACCCTAAGATCAAAAGGTCAATCCACCTAAAAATGTATATTTCATTAGTGGGATATTCACTCATCCCAAACAGCCCCTAGAGAACGTGATGCCCAGCTGTAATGCAAGCAGTAAGTGAAAAGAGCTGAGAATTCACAGGTGCCCCACTTTGTGTGGTGGAGAGGAGCAAGATGCCAACTGCTACTGAGGAAGTTGAAAATAATGGCTGCAAAACAGCATTGAACCTGATCATGAATGTACCTAATCAGCTGTCACTTTTCAGGTTTGACCTAAAAGCTATTATCTTGTACATTACAGTTTGCAACAGAACATTAAAAGGCCCATTTACAAGTAGGGAATGCATTAAAACAGTCCATTCATTATAAATGGGCTACCAGCACATCACAATGAATGAAAAAAATGTGCATGATCTTTTAACAGCAACACAATGCACGGTATTTGCATTCAGGGGAATTCAGAAAGCGTCTATGATGCTCATTAATACGCCAGTGAGCCTCCACATGACGTGTCAATGCGGGCAACAGATTACCTGGTATAAATAGGTACATGAATTTGGTGGGCACACTAAGAGCCAGAGTGTCCATACAAATACTCCATGCTCAGCTGATCTCACTCCTGCCGCCGCATCTATCGCACGGATACCACAATTCTGGGCATTTTTGTAGCTGGGTGGGTTGAGTCTGATGGGGATCCAAAGACACTAGTTCCCCATCAGGCCCACTCTCGTTTTGATTGACAGCAGGCAGTGGGAGGATGCATAGTCAATACACGGCCTGCTATTAGCAATAAAATCTTCCTGTTGTCAGTCACAAGGAGAGAGTGGACCTTATGGGGAACACTAGTCCCTCAGCTTCCTCCATCAGGCGTCGCCCACTGTCAGTTTCACTGGTTGCTAGGAGGCTGTCAGCTGTACATCCTAAACAACCAGTGACATGTGACGTACCAGAATGTGCCGCAAGTGTCGGCAAAGCTACTGAAATGGGTGAACAGGGACATTTTTTAATCTGGCAGAGGCCATTTTAAAGTGCTGCTCCAGGCTCCTTCAGAAAATATTAAAAATTAGCAGCTACAAATATTGTAGCTGCTGACTTTTAATATTGGGACACTTACCTGTCCACAAATCCAGCGGTGTCTCCACCCGAGCAAATTTTTCGATCGGCTCTCAGGTGCTGCCACCGCCATCTCAGCCTTGCGGCCTATCTGCCAGCTCCCTGCTGCACATACGTGAAGTGTGCTGCACTCTGTGAATGGCCCCGGCTGAGGGGGAAGAAGAAGTGGGCCAAACTTCCAATTGAGACAGCATATTACAGCGCACACATGCAATAATGACATTAAAACCTGCAAGGCTATTTAAAAGTACCTGGATATCTTCAACCAAAGTATGAGGAGTCTGTCGCACTATATGACCATAGAGTGCTTAGCCCACTACTACTTCACAGTCTCCCATCTCAGTGGGTCCTACACTAACCATTGAATGGTAGATCCTGTCGCATAACCATGGGAGCAATACACTCCTCCTAATGGGAGATCTAGAGAACTGTTCCTATGTCTCAGGTGGACACTGATTAGGGGCAATTATGAATAGCCTTGCAGGTTTTAATGTCATATTATTGCATGTGTGCGCTGTAATATGCTGTTTTGTTTGGTGGTCTTATAGCAGCACCATCTCCAATGTAATACATTATTAGGGTGTGCCCCCCAAGTAAGTACCTATTTGTCAAACTTCCAATAAGTTTGCAACGGCGAGCTCAGCTGGAGGTGGGAGCGGTTACCTGCTCAAATGCCGATGCCCCCTGCAGGAGGATCTCACTGCTGGATGCTGCTCCTGTCCAGTGAACGAGAGACAGAGCCACAAATGGACTGTGTGGGAAGCTGAGATTGAATGCTTCTGAGTCTGGAGGGGACACAGTGAAGCCCTTATGAGTAGAGTTGAGCGAACCTCTGGAAGTTCGGGTTCTGCTGGTCCGGCCGAACTTCGGGACAAAGTCCGGGTTCGGGTCCGGACAGAACCCGAACGTTCGCACAGACCCCGAACCCCATTGAAATCAATGGGGACCCAAACTTTTAGGCACAAAAATGGCTGTAACAAAGTCCTGGAAAGCCCTAGAGGGCTGCAAAAGGAAGTAAAATGGGGGTAAGAGTAGGGCAAGTGCCCTACAAAAAAATGGGGACAGGGAAAATAAATTAAAGTCAAATAAAAAAATGGGAAGGGGGGTGGATGTGGAGTAGGAGCCTACAGGTTGACTAGTCAGTGTAGGTGGAAGTGGCAGTGGTAAAGGAGTAGGAGCAGGTAGCCAACATGGTATTTTATTTTTTTTGAATTGAGGCCTATTCAAAAAAACAAGTATGTGAATGGCTGTGTGAGTCCGGTCTAAATGTTTATTCTGCACAAGGTACAGACAAGTCTTGTGGGATCCGTGCCTGATTCATTTTAATAAAGGTTAGCTTGTCCACGTTGGATGTGGACAAACGGCTCCGCTTGTCTGTGATAACGCCCCCTGCTATGTTAAACACACGTTCGGACAATACACTGGCTGCAGGGCAGGCCAGCACCTCCAAGGCATAAATGGCAAGCTCAGGCCATGTGGCCAATTTGGAGACCCAGAAGTTGAATGGGGCAGACCCATCAGTCAGTACGTGTAGGCGTGGGCACACATACTCTTGCACCATGTTGCTGAAAAGCTGCCTCCTGCTAAGACGTTGTCTATCGGCTGGTTGTGCTGTTTGTTGTGGCGGGCTGCTGACAAAGATTTGCCACATTTCAGCCATTCTAACCCTGCCTTCTGAGGTGCTGGCAGTGGCACAGCTGCGTTGGTGGCCTCTTCCTCCTCCTCCTCCTCTGCCTTCGCCTTGTGCTTCCGCTGAGCCCCCGGCGTCATTTGGGAATGCCCTCAGCAGCGCCTCTACCAGTGTGCGCTTGTAGTCGTGCATCTTCCTCTCACGCTCCAGTGAGGGAATTAAGGACAGCACGTTGTCCTTGTAACGGGGATCCAGCAGAGTGGCCACCCAGTAATCAGAGGAAGTTACAATGTGGGCAACTCGGCTGTCGTTGCGCAGGCACTGCAGCATGTAGTCGGGTTCGCGTGTGACCATCTCCGCGACGACTCCCGTAAGGGTTTACTGCGGCCCCCGAGTCGCCTTCGTGTTCCGCTTCCGTCTCCTCCTCCTCCTCCTTCTCCGGTGGTTGCGTCGACACGGTGACGGTCGTGGAGTCTTCCGTCCCAATCTTACCGACTTTACACCGTTTAGAAACAGTCGTCGGGCGGTGTTGTTTGTCGTGTTGGTCGGCTATCTGTTGCAGAATCGTCCTCCGTCGAAAAGTCGT
>BLSH010005339.1:182260-215330 GCA_018402905.1 Glandirana rugosa
TTAACCCCCCCCCCCCCCCCCCCGCCCAGACCAATTTGCAGCTTTCAGTGCTCTCACACTTTGAATGACAATTACTCAGTCATGCAACACTGTACTCATATGATTTTTTTGTCATTTTTGCATACAAATAGAGCTTTCTTTTGGTGGTATTTAATCACTACTGTGTGTGTTTTTTTTCCGCTATAAATGAAAAAAGACCGAAAATTTTGAAAAAAAACAAATTTTTCTTTTCTTTTGTTATAAAATTTTGCAAATTAGTAATTTTTCTTCATAAATTTTGGCCACAATTTATACTGTTACATATCTTTGCTAAAAATAACCCAAATTGGTGGATATTATTTGGTCTGTGTGAAAGTTATAGAGTCTACAAGCTATGGTGCTAATCATTGAAAATTGATCACACCTGATGTACTAAGAGCCTATCTCATTTCTTGAGACCTTAACAAGCCAGGAAAGTACAAATACCCCCCCCAGACCCCTTTTTGGAAAGTAGACATTCCAAGGTATTTAGTAAGAGGCACTGTGAGTTTTTTTGAAGGTTGTCATTTTTTCCCATAATTCTTTGCAAAATGAAGATTTTTTTTTCTCACAAAATTGTCATTGTAACGGGTTATTTCTCTCACATGGCATATGCATGCCACAAATTACACCCCAAAACACATTCTACTGCTCCTCCTGAGTATGGCAATACCACATGTGTGGGACATTTTCACAGCCTGGCCACATAGAGAGGCCCAACATGCAGGGAGCACCGTCAGGCATTCTAGGAGCATAAATTACACATCTAACTTGTTGACTACCTATTACAATTTTGAAGGCCCTGGAGCACCAGAACAATGGTAACGTCCACAAAATGACCCCATTTTGGAAAGCTAACACCCCACCATATAGTCTTTGAGACATAATGAGTCTTTTGAATGGCTTACACAAAGTTGTCCATTTATAAGATATTTCCAACACATAGCATGTACATAGAAAAAATGACACCCCAAAATACATTCTGCTACTCCTCTTGAGTATGGTGATACCAAATGTGTGAGACTTTTACACAGCCTGGCCACATACAGAGGCCCAACATTGAAGTAGCATCTTCAGGCATTTTAGAAGCATAAATTACACATCTCATTTCTCAACCACCTATTACACTTTTGAAGGGCCCAGAGCACCAGAACTATGGAAATGCCCACAAAATGGCCCCATTTTGGAAAGCTAACACCCCAACATATAATCTATGAGGCATGATGAGTCTTTTGAATGGTTCATTTTTTCCAGAAGTTTTTGGAAACCGTGGAAAAAAAATGAAAACACATTTTTTTTTACACAAAGTTGTCAATTTATAAGCTATTTCCAACACATAGCATATACATAGCAAAAATGACACCCCAAAATACATCCTGCTACTCCTCTCGAGTATGGCAATACCAAATGTGTGAGACTTTTGCACAACCTGGCCACATACAGAGGCCGAACATTGAAGTAGCATCTTAAGGCGTTTTAGAAGCATAAATGACACATCTCATTTCTCAACCCCCTATTACACTTTTGAAGGCCCTGGAGCACCAGGACAATGGAAATGCCCACAAAATGACCCCATTTTGGAAAGCTAACACCCCAACGTATATTGTATGAGGCATAATTAGTCTTTTGAACATGTCATTTTCTTCCAAACGCTTTTGGAAAATGTGAAAAAAAATTAAAACTCTTTTTTTTTTACGCAAAGTTGTCAATTTATAAGATATTTCCAACACATAGCATGTACATAGCTAAAATTACACCCCAAAATACATTCTGCTACTCCTCCTGAGTATGGCAATACCACATGTGTGAGACTTTTACACAGCCTGGACACATATAGAGGCACATTATGCAAGGAACACCTTCTGGTGTTCTAGGGACACACAGCATGCACATACCAAAATACATTCTGCTGAGCAAATGGTAAACAAAAGATTATCTGTGGTTTTAGTAGCGCAGTTGTCCACAGGAGTATAGCACTGGTCCAGGCAGCAGGGAGGGACTTGTTCAGGGACAGTGAACGCAATTGTTCAGGCAACCGACAGCAAATGCAATTGTTCAGGCAACAGGCAGGAATACTGTCCATAGTCAGTACAGGCGGCAAGTAGGGATACTGTCCATATACAGTCCAGGGTCAGTGCAGGCAGAGATATTATCAACAGTGCCAAATTATTGGTCTTGATAGTAGGCAGGAACATGGTCCATAGTACAGGTAGCAAGCAGAGGTGTGGTCAGTTCATGCGGCTTGCAGGGCCATGATGGCAGTAAGTTCTACAGGCAGCAGGCAGAAGTAGGGCCTCGGTCAGGACAGAATGGGGACAGGGGTAGAGGCTTCTCCCACCCAAATCTCTTTGAAGCTTGCGAGTCTCCAGACCCTAATCTGGGAGAGAGAAAACAAAAACAATGTTTTCTTCTTCTAAAAAAACATTCTGGAACCCCTCACATATGTGAGGCCCCTGTGTTGTGAACCCCACTACTCCAGTAGCAGGGTACAAGATCAGTCCAAGAGACAGACAAAAAACATGGTCAAACAGTTCAGGGTCAGTTCCAGATCAGGCAGAGGTATATATAGAATCGGTAGGCAGAAGCGTGGTCGAATAACAGTCCAGGGTCAGTTCCAGATCAGGCAGAGGTATGTACAGAATAGGTAGGCAGAATCGTGATTGAATAAGAAGCCAGGGTCAGTTCCGGAGCAGGCAGAGGTATGTACAAAAGCGGCAGGCAAAGTCGTGGTTAAATAACAAGCCAGAGTCAGTTCAAGAGCAAGCAGTGGCATGAGTGGTGTGAATGTACATGGCAAGAACTGAGGATTAATAATCTCTAAAAATGTACTACAGTGTGATAGTGGAGGAAGCAATCACCTATGCAGAGGCCTGATTGGGAAGGGCACTGGGAGCAATAATAAGCAGTGTCTCTTCTGATTTCTCCACTGCTGCAAACCTTACATATTTTCTGGTGTCTTTGGCCTGTTGGTCCGGGAGGGATTTTATCAATGAAATGGCGTTCGGAGAGTCGACTAAGAGCATCGGATCGAATATTTTCTGGTGGGTCATTCGGGAATAGTAGGGCAGTGATATTATCTTCTGGAAGCCAAGGAAGGGTTGGGGGCTTTCGGTGGACTTGCGTTAACATACATAGTAGTTACAGTCAGGTCCATAAATATTGAGACATCGACACAATTCTAATCTTTTTGGCTCTATACACCACCACAATGGATTTGAAATGAAACGAACAAGATGTGCTTTAACTGCAGACTTTAATTTGAGGGTATTTACATCCAAATCAGGTGAACGGTGTAGGAATTACAACAGTTTGTATATGTGCCTCCCACTTTTTAAGGGACCAAAAGTAATGGGACAGATTAACAATCATAAATCAAACTTTCACTTTTTAATACTTAGTTGCAAATCCTTTGCAGTCAATTACAGCCTGAAGTCTGGAACGCATAGGCATCACCAGATGCTGGGTTTCATCCCTGGTGATGCTCTGCCAGGCCTCTACTGCAACTGTCTTCAGTTCCTGCTTGTTCTTGGGGTATTTTCCCTTCAGTTTTGTCTTCAGCAAGTGAAATGCATGCTCAATCGGATTCAGGTCAGGTAATTGACTTGGCCATTGCATAACATTCCACTTCTTTCCTTTAAAAAACTCTTTGGTTGCTTTTGCAGTATGCTTCGGGTCATTGTCCATCTGCACTGTGAATCGGCGTCCAATGAGTTCTGAAGCATTTGGCTGAATATGAGCAGATAATATTGCCCAAAACACTTCAGAATTCATCCTGCTGCTTTCGTCAGCAGTCACATCATCAATAAATACATGAGAACCAGTTCCATTGGCAGCCATACATGCCCATGCCATGACACTCCCACCACCATGCTTCGCTGATGAGGTTGTATGCTTTGGATCATGGGCAGTTCCTTTCCTTCTCCATACTCTTCTCTTTCCATCACTCTGGTACAAGTTGATCTTGGTCTCATCTGTCCATAGGATGTTGTTCCAGAACTGTGAAGGCTTTTTTAGATGTTGTTTGGCAAACTGTAATCTGGCCTTCCTGTTTTTGAGGCTCACCAATGGTTTACATCTTGTGGTGAAACCTCTGTATTCACTCTGGTGCAGTCTTCTCTTGATTGTTGACTTTGACACACATACACCTACCTCCTGGAGAGTGTTCTAATCTGGCCAACTGTTGTGAAGGGTGTTTTCTTCACCAGGGAAAGAATTATTCGGTCATCCACCACAGTTGTTTTCCATGGTCTTAAGGGTCTTTAGGTGTTGCTGAGCTCACCGGTGTGTTCTTTATTTTTAAGGATGTTCCAAACAGTTGATTTGGCCACACCTAAAGTTTTTGCTATCTCTCTGATGGGTTTGTTTTGTTTTTTCAGCCTAATGATGGCTTGCTTCACTGATAGTGACAGCTCTTTGGATCTCATATTGAGAGTTGACAGCAACAGATTCCAAATGCAAATTAAAGCTGAAAGTCTGCAGTTAAAGCACATCTTGTTTTTTTCATGTCAAATCCATTGTGGTGGTGTATAGATCTAAAACGATTAGAATTGTGTCGATGTCCCAATATTTATGGACCTGACTGTATATATGACCAATTAAAAAAATAAATCACCACTTTTTTGTACCAGTGATATGTTCGTCTTGTGGCAAGGTATGGTTCCAGCATTTGGTCGCTGTAGTCGACTCCCCCCATGAATAGATTGTACTCATGGACACATCTTGGCTTCTGGATTGGACCATTCCTTCTGGGAATCTCCACAAAGGTGTTATTGTGTATTGATGACAGTAGGTAGACATCCCTTCTGTACCTCCACTTCACTGCCAGAATTCCCACATTTCGCAGGCTCGCCATCTCCCCTCTTCTTAACTTCATATTGACGAGCCTTTGAGGAAAACCCTTCCTGTTCTTTCTGACAGTGCCACATGCTGGCGTGTTCTTCCGGTAAAGGTTTCAGAACAGAGGCAGACTTGTATAGAAGTTGTCTACATACAAATGGTAGCCTCTCTCTAGAAGTGGGTAAATGAGGTCCCAAACATCTTTCCCACTTGATCCTAAATAGCCAGCAATTAGGGGGATGCAGCTGGGAGTCCTTCCCTTCGTACACTATGAAGGCATAAGTGTACCCCGTGGCTCAGTCACATAGTTTGCACACTTTGACCCCATAGCGGTTCCTCTTGCACGGGATAAATTGCTTTTACTAGTGACTCGTCTATACAAATATGATATGGTCTGGGGTAAACACCTGGGGGAATTTCTCTGAAAAATAATTAAGTAGTGGCTGAATTTTAAAAAGCTTATCGTAATTGGGGTCATTTCAGGGAGGGCACTATGTGTTATCGTTGAAGCGCAGGAACCTCATTATCATCAGGTATCTTGTTCGGGACATTACCGCGGTGAAGACTGGCATGTGGTCGATGGGGTGGGTTGACCAATAGGATCGTAATTCATTCATCTTGTTGAGTCCCATACAAAATGCGAGGCCCAAAAAATTCTTAAACTCCTCCACTGTAAGGTCTCTCCGCTCAAAGGGACATGCGTAATATGATGTTGGATTGTTTACAATAAATTGTCGTGCATATAAGTTGCACTGGGCCACAATTGAGGCAAGCATGTCCTCTGTAAAAATTAATTTGAAAAAATCCATTGGCGAAAAATTATCCGTGTCCACCTGGACTCCTGGCCGGGCAGTGAAAGGGGGAATTCTAGCCTCTCTTGAATTAGGAGGAAGCCACAAGGGATTTTGAAGGGAATAGGGAAGGTCAGCATGGGTCCTAACCATTTGGGGCTGAGGTACTGCGGTGCTGGTGGATGGCCTTGTGGTGCTGGTGGATGGCCGTGCGGTGCTGGTGGACGGCACTGCGGTGCTGGTGGATGCTACTGTCTCCTCACCAAAACGCCTTTGTCTAGCAGGCGGACCATCTTCCTCCTCTGAGTCAGTCAGTGTTTCAATTCTGAGGATGGGCTCATACTCAACATCAGACTCAGAATCTAAAGAGGAATCTGAAGTAGAGAGCTCCCCATTGCTCTTGTTGGCCGCACTTAACATTTGGTATGCCTCTTTGGCGGAAAAGGATCTTTTGGCCATATTTTTGTTGCTGGTGATGAGTCTGCACTGATGGAGCAGCACAGATGTGCACTGATGAGGTGGCACTGATGATGCGGCACAGATGGGCACTGATGACTGGCACAGATGAGCACTGATGACACAGATGTGCACTGATGATGTGGCACAGATGAGCACTGATGAGGCGGCACAGATGGGCACTGATGACAGATGTGCACTGATGAGGCGGCAGAGATGTGCACTGATTATGTGGCACAGATGGGCACTGATGACTGGCACAGATGGGCACTGACTGGCACAGATGGGCACTGATGACACAGACAGGCACTGATGAGACTGCACAGATGTGCACTGATGAGCCAGCACAGATGTGCACTGATTATGCGGCACAGATGGGCACTGATGACTGGCACAGATGAGCACTGATGACACAGATGTGCACTGATGAGGTGGCACAGATGTGCACTGATTATGCGGCACAGGTGAGCACTGATGACTGGCACAGATGGGTACTGATTATGCGGTACAGATGGGCACTGATGACTGGTACAGGTGTGCACTGATGAGGCGGCATAGATGTGCACTGATTATGTGGCACAGATGAGCACTAATGACTGGCACAGATGGGGCCCTGATAACTGGCACAGATGTGCACTGATGAGGTGGCACAGATGTGCACTGATGAGGCGGCACAGATGTGCACCGATGATGCGGCACTGATGAATGGCACAGGTGGGCACTGATGAATGGCACAGGTGGGGGCACTGATGAATGGCACAGATGGGCACTGATGAATGGCACAGGTGGGCACTGATGAATGGCACTGACCCTGATGGGCACTGTGACACTGGCACATTAACTGGCACTGTTTGGGCACTGTTGTTACACTTTTTCAGGACACACACTAACTCACTTTAAGCACAGAAGCTTTTCCTCCTTACACACTCTCTCTGTGTGAGGAGGAAGTGCCGTCCATGAGAGATGATCTCATATGTTGATGTTTATGTTCCACTGTGATTGGCCATTTACCGCGATCTGTGATTGGCTGTGTCCAAGGGACACGGCGATCACAGATCTTCCCCAATGCGCGCCTTTGAAGGCACGCGGGGAGCGCGCAAAGGGGCGGATGTCAATTGACGGCGCCCTGGCAATGTAGATCCGCGCTGTAGCCATCAATCGGCTATAGCGCGGATCTGAAGTGGTTAAGGATTATAAAAATATAATAGCCAATTTTGAGTAGTTTCTGCCTTTTTGGATCAGTTCTCTCAACAGTAATGCAGAGAAACCTAAATATGGAAATATGGAAATTGTTGGAGTTGATTCACCTAAAGTATAACTAAAGGAAAAACTTTTTTTCAGTTTTGGATGGAGTGGAGGTGGTTTAGAGCAGTGGTTCTCAACCCTGTCCTCAAGTACCCCCAACAGGCCATGTTTGCAGGTTTTCCTTTATCTTGCACAGGTACTTTAAATCAGTGTCAATGGCTCGGTATTTTGGACAGCTATTTTAGAGGAATTCCCAAAGCATGGCCTGTTGGGGGTACTTGAGGACAGGGTTGGGAACCACTGGTTTAGAGTAACTGCACTTGCAAAGTTCCAAGTCTATGTGCCTTTAGTAAATCAACCCCATTACATTTAGTAAATCCACTCCATTACATGTAGTGAAATATATCTATTTTCTACAATCATTTTGCCTGATTTTTGGAGACTTCTTTTGTGTATATACAAGCATATTCATCATTTGCTACCAACCTCCCAATCACTCCAAACATAATACAATGTATATACATATCACAATAGTCTATAGGATTGCAGGACACACCTCACACACCTCAACTCTCCCAACAACCATACCCAAATACAACCAACTGATAAGAAAGAAAACTATTAGACAAACGTGGCAAGAAATGGCCGCGGCACTTTATTGGTGATAACATAACAAACATCAACATTAACCATTTAATGATTCAACAGGATACAATACACATGTTATTTTAAACTTTTTGCCCAGTTGTCAGAACTGGAGCCATAACTAACATTCTACCATTAACAAAGACCCCCCCGACTCCAGGGTGTCAGCACCACATAAAGTGTGCGCGACGGGCGGGAAGGAGCTCTTGTGCATGCCGAGAGGCATGCTGACGCTGCCTTCCTGAATATTCCTCAGGATCCAATTGGACAATCTGGATCCCTCTATTAACATATTTAACCACTTGCCGACCGCCCGCCGCAGCGTGACGGCGACAAGGTGGTTCGTTATCGCAAACCACCGTCACAGGACGGTGGCCGTGATAACTAGCATTGTGAGCGCGGGCGCACCTTCGGCGCTCACTGTGTTCGGGGGGAGCCAGGGAGCGGGTGCGGCGGACTCGATCGCCGCCGGCTACCCGCGATGGCCCCCCGCACTGAAAGAACGGAGATCCGTGTAAGCAAACACGGACCTCCGTTCTGTGAGAGGGGGAAGGGCTGTGATCACAGCCTTCCTCTACATGGAAGCTGTGATCACTTCCCTTCCCCTGCTAGGGCAGCCCACACACAGTTAGAACATGCCCAGGGAACACAGTTAACCCTTAGAGCGCCCCCTGCAGGTTAACCCCTTCACTGCCAATGGCATTTACACAGTAATCAGTGCATTTTTATAGCACTGATCGCTGTATAAATGCCAATGGTCCCAAAAAAGTGTCAAAGTGGTCCGACATGTCCGCTGAAATATCGCAGTACCGCTAAAAATCGCAGACCGCCGCCATTACTAGTAAAAAATAAATAAAAACCCCAGAAATGAATTCTCATCATCCGTAAACGCGGCAACTTTTGCGCAAACCAATCAATAAACGCAGATTGCGATTTTTTTTACCAAAAATATGAGGATGAATATAAATCGGCCAAAACCGATGAAAAAAAATGTTTTTTTATATTTTTTTTTTTTTGGATTTGTATTTTATCAAAAAGTAATAAATTTGGGTCTTTTTGTAAAATTGTCGCTCTTCTTTTGTTTATAGCGGCGATCAGAAATGACGCAGCGGTGATCAAATTCCACCAAAAGAAAGCTCTATTTGTGGGAAAAAAAGATGCAAATTTCGTTTGGGTACAACGTCGCACGACCGAGCAATTCTCAGTTAAAGCAACGCAGTGCCGAATCGCAAAAAGTGCTCTGGTCCTAAAGTGTGAAATCCTTCCGGGGCTGAAGTGGTTAAAGGGCCAGGACACCAAATATCCCAGCCTGCATACATACCTATAACCCTGCCATAATGATGCTAGCCTAAGGGGAGGGGGGTAGCTGCAATCCTAAGGAAATGGGCCCAAATGTTTGTGTCCACTTTAGCCATTCCCTTGTTAGAACATATGTCATATGTAGTGGGGATACTTTACTTATTCACAATTATTTTTAGAGATAACTTTGGCTCAAATACTGGCAAGACAGAATGAGATTATGAATAGACAAGTATTCTTACAAAGGAGTGGAACTTGAACTGTGAGGGTCCTTTCACACATGCGGAGCACGTTTTGACGGGCTCTGCTGCTCAGCGGGGATCCATCCGTTTATCCCCGCTGAGCTGACGGATGACAGGACAGTCTCTGCAGTCCAGAGACTGACTTGTCAGAGCTCCATTCTCCTCTATGGAGAATCGGATGAGCACGGACCGTCTGTCCGTGCTCATCCGATCCGCCAGGCGGATGGAAAATAGGGCTTCCATCCGTCTGTTTCTGGCGGATCGGAGCGGATCAGGTGTCAGCGGATATGTCACCGCTGACATCCGCCGCTCCATAGAGCACAATGGAGCGTCAGTTTGGGTCCGCCTGAAAAACTGACAGGTGGACCCAAACGGATCGTATGTGTGAAAGAGCCCTTAGGAGAGGGGTTTCATCAATTTGAAGGTTTGACAGGTGATACCAGAGTGACTCTTTCAAGAACATCAGATGATGACAATGGCTATTCTCTAACAAGAAAACACAGACCTGTCCAAAGACATAGCAGTGACTTGGCCAAGCAGGGTTTCTTAACCAGGGTTCCATGGAACCCTAGGGTTCCTCCAGAGGTTACCAGGGGAAAAATGTATCAATAATTACACACATATTTAAATACCCTTCTTCCACGAATAAAAAAAGGCAATGTTGTATTTTTTATTGGTGAAAGAAGGCTATTTATATGTGTGTAGTTTTAGTTTTCATTCAATATTTGACATTTTTAAAGATATTTTGTATTTACTTAACCACTTCAGCCCGGTAAGGAGTTACCCCCTTCCTGACCAGAGCATTTTTAAAATAAAACAGGAGATCATATGCAAATGGACCCAACACAACTAGGCTCATATGGCACAGTTTTTCCTAACAAGCATAACCTTAACCAAAGTGACAAGCAACACAATTAACTCTTATTAACCACTTCAGCCCCAGAAGGATTTGCCCCCTTCCTGACTAGGCCATTTTTTGCGATTCAGCACGGCGCCGCTTTAACTGACAATTGCGCGGTCATGCGATGTTGCACCCAAACAAAATTAACATCCTTTTTTCCTACAAATAGAGCTTTCTTTTGGTGATATTTGATCACCTCTGCGGTTTTTATTTTTTGCGCTAGAAACATATCCAAAAAAAATATTTAAAAAAAGTATTTCTTCATCAGTTTAGGCTGATATATATTCTTCTACATATTTTTATCGCAATAGACGTATATTTATTGGGTTGTACAAAAGTTATCGCATCTACACACTATGGGAATAGATTTATGGCATTATTATTATTATTTTTTTTTTTTTACTAGTAATGACGGCGATCTGCGACTGTGACATTGCGGCGGACAGATCGTACACTTTTGACACTTTTTTGGGACCAATGACATTTATACAGTGATCAGAGCTTTAAATAGCCACTGATTACTGTATAAATATCACTGGCAGGGAAGGGGTTAAACTGTAGGAGGTGATTAAGGAGTTAACTGTGTTCCCTCAGCTTGTTCTAACTGTGTGGGGGCTGGTCATGTCCCCTGATATAATGAGTATCTGCCTTATTTACAAGGGCAGATTCCCGTTCTGCCTCTGTAGAAGGCAATCGCAGGTCGCCGGCAGACATTGAGTCCGTCTGACCTGCAGGCACAGTGTGCAGTGGGTGTGAGTGTGTGCCAGCAGCGGCATGCTTCCGCCCGAAACTGTGCGAGCCGCCGTACAGCTACGGAGATTCACGCAGGGGAGCTGACCTGTAGAACGAAAGCGCTTTTGGTACACCACATGTGTCCTTTGAAAGCAGCTTCCCTTTGACTGGTATCCTAGTCACCTTTTTTCATACATATGCTGCAGGGACCGCATTGACTTGGTGAGTTGGCATATTTCTATGGTTTAAACCATGTTATTACTTTATTAGCAACAAAAACTGAGAAGGTTCTAATGCTTCTCCATTATATCGATCCCCCTGGATAAAATGCTGCATGGTTTCATGAGATACATACCGCCTATTTCGATGAAATACTGTATGCTGTACTTTAGTCACTTTTTTTGTGATTTTCAAGAAAAATTTAGAGAAACGCTATGAGCTATTTTACTGCAAATTTTAAAGTGAAAAATACTGATTGGAGTCCAATGTTTGGCTTTGGCTACCAGGTCCTCAGCATTGGTATCCTCCAGCAGAGGAAGTTTGGTCTTTGTTGCCAAGGATTCTGAAGCAGAAGAGATGAGTATGCAGACAGTTGGTTAGGTTTGCATTACAAATGGGTTAATTTTCAAACCCAACTCCAGAACTTTACAACCCTCATAAAACCTCTTGCACCTACCCTGCACCTCACCATAAATAAAAGCATTTCCAGTATGCTTACCTAAAAATGCAGTGTTTTACAACTGGTCACACATTGTTTTGGGTCCTTCTCCAGTGTCAGCAATGGACTGACCTAAATGCTGCAGAGAACAGCAGCAGCAATATCTGCAGTATTGTACTGTAAGCCCAAGCCAGCAGGATGCGTGCCAATGGGTGTGTTCATGATGGCGCGGGTTCACAGAATGTCGAGTCAATGACCTTTGGCTCAAAGGGTAAGGGCAGTACTAGAGCATAGCGAGGTTGAGTAGTGCTTTGAATTTTTATTTACTGAGTGGGGAGAAAACATTTTTTTGAAATTTAAATGTTGTGCATATTAGCTTTAAGATTACAGGAGGTGTTAGTATAGGGGCAATCATAGGGAACTAAATTTTTCTCTGCACTTAAAACTACAAGCGCTGATCTCCTGGCACTAAAAACAAATCTACTACAAAAAGTATTGGGTGTGAAAATGATTTATGCCAGTACTAAAGACAATTAAAAGAAGCTTTGTATGTTGATTCTAATTGATTCTAATTTCTCTGGGGTTATTGAATACTGCAGTATATTAAAGAGGTGGATTCATCCTCAGACTCAATGTGATTTTCCCATAGTGTAGTTTATTGACTATATTTCTCAGGTGACATGTTATATCAGCATCAGCTTTCTGCTTGACAGTTAACCTATTTGAAAAAATGACTCACACTAATCAATACTTTTCTAAAAATGGCACTATATCTATAAAAGAAGTCTTTGTTTCTGTATCTTAGGGGATAACAACAGGATTCACTATTAAAGAATGACGGCATCTGTACCATGGGCCTCTAGTGAATCATTCCTACTGAAGTGGAATGACCATATAAACCATTATTATCCTGAGACTAAGGAATAATGTTAACACTGTGTGCAAGTAATCATTATTTTCATCATAAGACAACATGTAAAAACATTAAAATAATTTGTGTAAGTCCAGCTTATCTTAGTACAGTGATAACATTTTCCAGCTTTGGGTACAGAGTATGAATACCAAGAAGTATAATTAAGAATATAGGAAGTGCATCAAATGAGCAGTACATACAAACTTAGGCAAAAGAGCAAAATAAAGAAATAAAGCAAAGTGGACTTCCATAGGAATTGATGGTAGAATTAAAAAATCAGTAAATTACAATTTGAAAACATTCTGTATTATAAATGCTCATTACACCATATAATGCAATTACAACATATACCCTGTCTAATAACAAAACAAATGGAAGGCACGCACACCTAGTGCATTGCCAAAATGAATTTAATAAATTGAAAAAGTTAATATTACAAACTCACAAAAGTCAACGGCAAAAAAAGCCATAAGAAGCAATGGGATAAAATCAACACAAGTGGATAAAAGCTGACGCGTTTCGGGGGCGAACCCCCTTCTTCAGAGCTACGCTGATCTGGCCTGCCAGACCGATCAATATATAAAGGAAAAAGGCAGATAGGAACAAATTTTGTTCCTGTCTGCCTTTTTCCTTTCTCTATATATTGATCAGTCTGGCAGGCCAGATCAGCGTAGCTCTGAAGAAGGGGGTTCGCCCCCGAAACGCATCAGCTTTTATCCGCCTGTGTTGATTTTATCCCATTGCTTCTTATGGCTTTTTGCCATTGACTTTTGTGAGTATGTAATTTTAACTTTTTCAATTTATTAAATAAATTTTGGTAATGCACTAGGTGTGCGCGCCTTCCATTTGTTTTATTGTTTCCGTTTCTTTCGGATCTCCCTGTCCATGGAGGGCTGCATCCATCTGGTTCCTTACCCTGATGCTCCAGTTGTTTGCCATCTTGAGGGTCCTTTAGCGCTGGAAATGACTACTACCCTGTCTAGCCTAAGGGAACAAAAAAAACCCATCATCTAATCAATCACTTATAACCCATCCCAGGGTATCATTCAAAAGCTGCCACGTATGAATGAGGCGCTTCGTAAGGCTGTTTGATACCATCTTCTATTCCCATTGAAGCCAGTCAGACGAGCTTCCCTGCTTCCTCTTCCCCTCCTTTCCTTCCTTTCCCCTCCTCCTCTTCATGGTGAATTTGATGCCTCATACCTCTCATGTTTTTGATCACCTACTAAAAGGATCTCCTGAGGAAGTTATTGGCAAAACGTATAGTGATCCATTGGTGCTGGCATTGTGATCCCGTCGGCTGGCCTTCAGATAGAAGACTACTGTTTTGACAGGGTACTTAATATTCCAAAGGCCACCCGTACAGGTTTACTTGTCCATCCATATTGGTCATATATGGGAGAATGTACATACTATGTAACATGTTTTTTTGATGATATTTAATACATGTTGATATTTTATCTATCTATACCTTTGAACACTTCTCTTTCCCCATTGGGATTTTAGTGGCAGCCTTAAAAGTCAGTTTTTCAATTTCTTCTTAATTTTTGTTCATACATTTTGGATGTGGTGCCACGCATTGCGGATTCTGCCTCTACTTCTTCTTTAGTATTATAAATGCTGCCGAGACATGGAAGTCCCCTTAAAAATGTTAAAATTAATTTTCACAAGGGGCCATATAAGAAATGGAGTGTTCGTTATAAATGTTGAACCTTGGAAGGACCGTAAGTGCATAAATATATAGAAAACAACCTGGCTCTGGGAATAATAAGTACAACTTCTCATGAAATAGGTCTCTTTCGGACAGGTGGTCGAGGGTAGTAAAAACGGGTGGTTCATATGCCATGGCAGCATGGTAGTGCGGCATTATGGAATTAAATCAGGCAGTGAGGAGGTGATATAACACCTCCTCACTGCCTATCACATGCCCTCTTAAAAGCACTTTGACTGGTAGGAGAGAGCCTGAAATCGGTACAGAGGGGATTTCTGGAAATCCTGACCTGGCGTGAAAAATAGGTGCACGGATCCTGGGGATTGCAGGTGGGGTAACGCTGTGCATTGCTGTAAAGCTGACAGGCTCAGAGAGCCATGCTGACAGTGCAGGCATCGCGGGCCACACAGGGGCAGCCATAGGGCCAGATGTTGCCCTGGGACTGCAATTTTCCCACATCTGGTATAGTGGATTTGTGTGCACTTTAATGTGTGTATGAATCAATATTTGTGCATGTGTATATTTGGAATTTGCCAGTTTAACCTTAAAGCGATACTAAAGGCTCAATTTTTTTTTTTTTTCAATAACAAATATGTCATACTCACCTCCTCTGCTTTGCACAGAGTGGCCCCTAACCCCAGTCTTCTGGATCCTCCAGCGGTGCTTCGGGCTTCTCCTCTTCTCGAGTGACCGCCACAGGTAAGCGCTTCCCTGGAGTCACCCGTGCAGTTCTGCTGTTGTGTGTATTCACACAAACAGAGGGACTCAGCCCTGCCCCCTGGCTCCTGTGTCACTGGACTTGATTGACAACAGCGGGAGCCAATGGCTCCCCTGCTATCAATCCAGTCAATGAGGACCGGAGCAGCTCAGGTGAGCTGCAAGGCTCATCCCCGCCGCAGGATCATTTTGGGCTCAGGTAAGTAAAGGGGGGCTCAGAGGGGCTGCTGCAAGTGAAAAGGTTTTTCACCTTAATGCATAGAATGCATTAAGGTGAAAAACCTTGAGGGTTTACAACCCATTTAACCCTTTCACATCCAGGGATCTTCAAACACTTTGTGACCAGTTCAACAACTTAACCGCTTGCCACCCACCCACAGTACGTGTACTGCAGCCAGTTGCAGGCTGAGCGACATACTGGTGATGAAATCAACATGAAATACATAATTATGAATAAATGTAGGGCCATGAAAAATATATTTTACAGCAAATCTGTCACACTTCTAAAAAAGAAATGAGATCAGTCAGTACATCAGGAATGATCAATTTTCAAATATATATATATATATATATATATATATATATATATATATATATATATATATATGTACAGTATCTCACCAAAGTGAGTACACTCCTCACATTATTGTAAATATTTTATTATATCATTTCATGTGACAACACTGAAGAAATTACACTTTGCTACAATGTAAAGTAGTGAATGTTCAGCTTGTATAACAGTGTAAATTTGCCACCCCCTCAAAATAACTCAACACACAGCCATTAATGTCTTACTGCTGGCAACAAAAGTGAGTACACCCCTAATGTCCAAATTGGGCCCAAAGTGTCAATATTTTGTGTGGCCATCATTGTTTTCCAGCACTGCCTTAACCCTTTTGGGCATGGAGTTCACCAGAGCTTCACAGGTTGCCACTGGAGTCCTCTTCCACTCCTCCATGACGGCATCAAGGAGCTGGTGGATGTTAGAGACCTTGCGCTCCTCCACCTTCAGTTTGAGGATGCCCCACAGATGCTCAATAGGGTTTAGGTCTGGAGACATGCTTGGCCAGTCCATCAACTTTACCTTCAGCTTCTTTAGCAAGGCAATGGTTGTCTTGGAGGTGTGTTTGGGGTCATTATCATGTTGGAATACTGCCCTGTGGCCCAGTCACCAAAGGGAGGGGATCATGCTCTGCTTCAGTATGTCACAGTACATGTTGGCATTCATGGTTCCCTCAATGAACTGTAGCTCCCCAGTGCCAGCAGCACTCATGCAGCCCCAGACCATGACACTCCCACAACCATGCTTAACTGTAGTGAAGACGAACTTGTCTTTGTACTCCTCACCTGGTTGCTGCCACACATGCTTGACACCATCTGAACCAAATACGTTTATTTTGGTCTCATCAGACCACAGGACATGGTTCCAGTAATCCATGTCCTTAGTCTGCTTGTCTTCAGCAAACTGTTTGCAGGCTTGCTTGTGCATCATCTTTGGAAGAGGCTTCCTTCTGGGACGACAGCCATACAAACCAATTTGATGCAGTGTGAGGCGTATGGTGTGAGCACTGACAGGCTGAATCCCCCTACCCCTTCAACCTCTGCAGTAATGCTGGCAGCACTCTGTTTCCCAAAGAAAACCTCTTGATATGATGCTGAGCATGTGCACTCAACTTCTTTGGTCGACCATGCCAAGGTCTGTTCTGAGTGGAACCTGTTCTGTTAAACTACTGTATGTTCTTGGCCACTGTGCTGCAGCTCAGTTTCAAGGTCTGCACAATCTTCTTAAAGCCTAGGCCATCTTTATGTAGAGCAACAATTCTTTTTTTAAGATTCTCAGAGAGTTCTTTGCCATGAGGTGCCATGTTGAACTTCCAGTGACCAGTATGAGAAAGTGATAGCAATAACACCAAATTTAACACAACTGCTCCCCATTCACACCTAAGATCTTGTAACACTAACGAGTCACATGACACCAAGGAGGGTAGATGGTTAATTGGGCCCAATTTGAACATTTTGACTTAGGGGTGTACTCACTTTTGTTTCCAGCAGTTTAGACATTATTGGCTGTGTGTTGAGTTATTTTGAGGGGACAGCAAATTTACATATATATATATATATATATATATATATATATATATATATATCAATCATATTTTGTTATATCATACAATTTTCACACAGACTAAATAATATAAATTGATTTTGGGCCAAAGAAATGTAGCAGACTCCATTTTAGCCTAAATTTAGGATGAAAGATTATTTGCAAAATTTTATAACTAAAAAAGTGAGGTTTTTTTTTTTCAAAATGTTTGGTATTTTTTTCATTTATATAGCAAAAAATAAAAAAAAGTCAGTGGAGATTAAATACCACCAAAAGAAAGCTCTATTTGTGTGAAAAAAATAAATAGATTTCATATGCATACAGTGTTGCATGGATGAGCAATTGGATGAGCAACCCGGAAGGAAGAGGGGCAGAAGATGGACACGGCCTGAAGCGGGGACATCGCGGGCTTCCAATGCAGGTAAGTGGCACATAATTGGCTAATATGCGATGCATACTATCCCATTTTGATTTTACATTGCAGGGTAACATAGAGAAAGTAATCCCCGTCAGGGTTTACTTCCTCTTTAAAGTAGCACAGTGCTGAATAGCAGAAAATGCCCTGATCATGAAGGAGGTAAAACCTTGCTTGCTATGAGGGCACTCGGCATAGGAGAGGAGCCAGGAGCACCAACGGGGAACCAGAGAAGAGGAGGATGGGGACTGCTCTGTGCAAAACAATTGCACAGAGCAGGTAAGTATAACATGTTTGTTATTTTTAAAAAATAAAAAATTGCCTTCAGAATCAGTTTAACTTAGTGAATGTAGTTTTTGTTTTGTAAGGAATACTTAATCACATGCAAGGAGAAAAAGAAAACATTATTGGATGATGCAAATCAGCAGAGCTTCACCTTGCATAGTAAAAAAAACCCTTGCAAAATGAACAGCAACATGAACGCTAATTTGCTTATAGTAAATCAACCCCTATGCATCAAGATTGGGAATAAACTTGTGTAGCTTAACTGGCTTGGATTCTTGCAATCAACAGGATTGTCTGCACCTGAACATGCCAGTAATCATATTTTTGTGATTGACCAATAGGCATTACAGTGGGTAAGTGGTTACCTTAAAGAGACAATTTCACCTTTCCCATGCAGGGTACAGTTACTGTGTCTCTGCAAAGAGCCCTCTCCTTCCTAAAACCTTAATACTCACCTTGCCTGCACTCCCTCACAGCTCCTTCCTCCATCACAGCCAGCAACACTATCTGGCACTTTCAGAATGCATGTGACCTCCTCTGCCATGACAGTGCTTAGGCCTAGCAGCTGACCACTGTCATGTGCTTGAGAGAGTGACATCATCTCCCCCCCTGAAATATTAATCATGGTGGATCCACATAAACGGAACTGGTGCTGGATTGTAGTACTTTGTTCTGGAGAATAGGAATGCATGAGAAAACATTAAGACGACTCTGTTGCTATTTTTAAATACATGAAACAAATGCCTTTATGCAAAGCAAACAATAAATACTTTCTATCTCTTGCCCTCACCACCAAACACACGCAGCAAGCACAGGAGGCTCAATGTTATATTTATAATATATCTGCTAATGATAGCACTTTCCATCCTGGAGACTGAGCGCTTGTCCTAATTCCTACAGTAAAAAGTAGGTTTGTTGCTAAATTAAGCACCAGAAAAATAGAGAGGTCCTCTCAGTAGCAGTTGACTCCCTTCCTTAAACAGTAGGTGGAAGAAATAAAAGAAAGGTAACGGAGACAATGTCAGTAGCATGACAACAGGCAAAAGAGTTTCTGCAATAAAAGAAAGATCTATTTGCAGGGGGCGTGGCCTACAAATGGCGGAGTAAGGACGCTTCTCTAGGAGCTCTGCAGGGAACGAGCCTGGAACAGCTGATCAGACTGCACAGACCAGCCGCCTTTACATGTCCAGGACGCGGAAGCAACCACAGGAGCATGGGGAACCATGGGGACCTGAAATTACACACTATGTCATCAGACAACACGCCGCTCCATCCCCTGCTCCTTCTCCCGCAGCCGCAGCTAACATGGCACAGCCACGAGTAAACACGGCCAGCCAGCACCGCTCCTAATAACGGTAAAAGGAACACAACTGCAGGGGACTCAGCTCCCCTGTAGTATCCCCAGCTCTCCCGCACTCTGACATGCAGCATGATCCCGGGTTCTCTCTGGGGTCAGATGGCAGGCCTGAGGGCACCCTCCGTGAGCTGGTAGCCGACCTACCCACTAAACAAGACCTACAGGCCATGGCTACCTCCATCGTTAACGCCCTCTCCCGGGAGCTGAATTACCTCCGCAAGCAGGTGGACGCTGTGGAGGAACGGGTGACAGGCCTAGAGGCATCTACTACCTCCACTGACACTCGCCTCACCGCTCTGGAAGCTGAGCATCAGGCCTTCCGCTGCCACCTGATAGATGTACACCTGCAGCTAGACAACAGAGAAAATCGCAACAGACGCAACAACCTGCGACTAAGGAGCATCCCAGTGGCCACCTTGGGGCCAGATCTCTGCGTTACAGTGGTGGCAATCCTAAACCAAATTCTTGGTAAACCCCCCATGGCTGAGTTGGAGCTCAACAGAGTACACCAAGTATTGGGCCCCAGAGCACCCACTTCATCTCCACAGCTACCTGCTGCCCAGGCACTGCCAAGAGATGTTTTATACCGGGTAAATTTTTTTACTGTTAAAGAGGAGATAGTGTGTCAAGCCTGGTTGAAGGGACCTGTTGACTTTGATGGTGCGACCATTCGGATCTATCCCGATATCTCAAGGCAAATCCGGGTCATGCGGGGGTTCCTGCGTCCCCTTCTGGAAGTAATCCGTGATGCAGAAGCGACTTATCGCTGGGGCCACCCCTTCCATCTCAACGTTTGGGAACGGGGGTCTGAATTCTATCTACGCTCTTCCGAGCAGCTCCTGGACCTGTTCAGTTTCCTAGACAGATCTGCGGTCGATGTTCCTAACTGGTTGGACTACCTGCTCAGTCAAGAGACACATGGCCCACCTATGCCAAGACTGCAAAGACCCGACGCCCAGATCCCGGGCATCTAGCCGCGAGGCACCTAGACCAACACCAAGCACCTCTGAAACATAAGTGTATGGTCCATGGGTTGCTCCAACACCACTGACCTCACTGCCGCAGACATTTCTTGGATAAACCCACGACTGCTGTTACCTACTGTTTGTTTTTTCATTTTATTTTTCAGGCCTATTGCATGCACTATTTTTCTTTTCTTTTTTTGTTGCTTTTGATCATATCTCCTTCACCCCAGTGAACATTGTCTACAGGGGTATAGATGTGTGCATAATCTGATCCGGCCCATGCCGGCGAGTCTGTTTCCCCCACCCTATATACCCTCAGAACAGGGCTAGAGGCATTGGGGACATGTTTTTAAAGATTAATGCTCCCCTGGATACAGGGCGAAAGATCTACCAAAAATATGGTTTTTGTTTATACATGTCAATGCTATGTTATTTCTGATTGCTGATGGGTGTGTTTGGGAGTGCAGGCGGTGGCCGGTGGATGGGCTCAATCCCTCACATTATTCAGCTTGATCTAGCCAGATGTGGCCCTTAGCCCCTACCCCCCCGGCTTGGGCTAATCCCATAGTGGCAGGATTTGGGGCCCGGCCAGCAGTCCTGCATGTTACTGGGTCAGTGCATGTCTGGCTTCCACCAGGCCTGTGCTCTTGTGGTTCAGATTGTTTCTATTTCGTACTGTTGATTAATTTTTTGGGGTTTCACCTTGTAACTACATGCTGGTTTTTCCCCTTCCTGTCATGGCGCTGCAGGGATTGCTGCGGAGACTGATAATCTCTTCCTGTTACCCTTTTTTTTCCCACACACCACTTGATAGCCTACCAGTACTTCCAGGTCCGGGTGCGCAATGGGTCTCCTGAAAGTTATCTCTCTCAATGCGAGAGGCCTGAATATACCGGAAAAGCGTTTGCGGCTTTTGGCCGATTCGCGGAAAAGCAGAACCCAAATAGCTTTCCTGCAAGAAACACACTTCCGATGCGACAGGATACCCAAATTGACTTACAAGGACTTTCCAATGGCGTATCACAGCCATTCTCCTATCTCCAAATCCAAGGGGGTTAGCATCCTAGTGGCCAAATCGGTCCCCTGGAAGTTGGAGGCGTTACGAACGGATACTCAGGGTCGTTATCTCCTACTTAAAGGAAGGATATGTGATGTACAGGTCACCTTCGCTAATGTCTACTTTCCAAATGTGGACCACCCGCAGTTTCTACAGACGATCATACCTGAACTATTGGAGTTCTCGGAGGAGTTCCTTATTTTTGGGGGTGATCTCAACTTCGCCTTGGACCCTTTACTGGATGTTTCACGGGGTGCTTCACATCTCTCTTATTCTCGCCTTAGGCGCCTGAAGACAGATCTACAACTGCTCTACCTTGTTGACCCCTGGCGGCTCCTGCACCCCAAGAACGCGATTACTCCTTCTTTTCTCCAGTCCATCACACATACTCACGTCTCGACTACCTCCTTATCATGCATAAAGATTTATCCAGGGTAATATCATCCACCATAGACGTGATATCTTTTTATTACCATGCACAGATCCATCTGACCCTTCAGCTGGATCTAATAGAGCAAAACCCCCCCTCCTGGAGGCTAAATGAGGCCGTACTACAGTCAGAAGAGGTCTGCACTGAGTTGCTGACCACCATTCGGGAATACTTCTCTCTCAATGAAAACTCGGTTGACAGCCCTTTGGTGGTCTGGAAGGCCCATAAGCCAGTTGTCAGAGGAGTGCTGATGAAAAATCGGAGCCCGCCTTAAAATGGGAGAGATACCATTGTGCAGACGAGCTGTACACTAAGTTACAAAGCTTGGAACACTCGAACAAGGCTAGTGTTGCTCAATCCACATACCAGGTTCTGCTTAAGGTCCGCGAGGAACTTCGTTCCCTCCTGTACCATAAAACGAAACAAAAACTGGCCTGGGCACATTGTGCGATGTACGAGTTCTCAAATAAACCGGGTATGTTGTTGGCAAGGGCACTACATGGACCCCGCTCCAAAACCTACATCTCCCACATCGTGGACTCTTCTGGTAGGAAGATAATCTCTTCCACCGAAATGGTGGCAGAGTTTAGGTCCTTTTATCAGAACCTATATAACTTAGGGTACTCCTCCTCAGGCCATCCACCGGACATGGACCGGGCAATACGGTCATACCTTACTTCCTCAAATATGCCATCACTCCCCAGTCCAGTCAAGGAGGAATTGGAGGAACCCATCACAGTGGAAGAACTGGGGGAGGCACTAGCTCAATCCAAACCAAAGAAGGCACCGGGCCCAGATGGCTTCACCCTGGCCTATTACAAGACTTAATATGATGCATTGTCCCTCCCTTTGATCACTGCACTCAACTCTATCAATCTTTCCCGCTGGATACCCTAAGAGCCTATATCTCGCTTATCCTGAAAGAGGGAAAAGATCCTTCACATTGCTACAATTACCGTCCGATTGCTCTGCTCAACTCCAACCTGAAGCTGTTCGCAAAAATCCTAGCCAATAGACTGCTTCCTCACGTTCCAGGTCTTGTCCATAGGGACCAGGCCAGGTTTGTCCCGCTTTGGGAACCGCAAGATAACACAATATGGGTAGTCAATTTAATCCATGCTGCCAGGTCCTCTAATTGGCCCCTTCTCCTGCTCTCCACAGATGCGGAGAAGGCTTTCGACTGGGCGTTTATGCGTGCTACCTTAGAACACATCGGACTCGGTTCATCCATGCTCAGCTGGATCCTTTTCTTATACTCTAACCCCTCTCTTGAGCCCTTCCTGTGTACGATATGGGCAGAACCCATCATCTCAGGCTTCAATAAAAAGTCAGGACCACATAAAGTGGCTGCCTTCGCTGACGATTTGATTTTTTTCCTGACAAATCCATTGACCTTGCTTCCAAATTTGATTCTGTCCATACAGACATATGGAGCCCTCTCTGGTTTCAAGATTAACCTGTCTAAATCTTTTGTTCTTAACATTACAGTAGACAAGGCCACGATGGGCTCTCTGCGCTCCTCTTTTCCCCTTTGATGGGCATCAGACTCCATTCGATACCTAGGAGCTAACATTACTCCTGACCCTTCAGATCTCTATATGACTAATCATGCCCCACTACTTCTTAGGCTTAAAGCAGACCTGCTCCACTGGCATTCTCTTACCTTAACTTGGTTTGGGCGTTGTAATGCCCTTAAAATGACCATGCTACCCAGGGTGCTATTATTGCTGCAGGCCCTTCCCATTCACCTCCCACTGGCATTTTTCAAGCGGGTGAATGCTATGTTTTGGGAATTTGTATGGTCCCATCAGAAGCCACAACTCAAATTTCAACTTCTGCATCTTTCAAAACCCCAGGGAGGGGTTGGCCTTCCAGATGTGCGGGCCTACTATAGAGCGGTCCATCTCACTAGAGTGATAGACTGGCATTGCCATACTGAAACGAAACATTGGGTGGCCATGGAGCTAGAGGACACTCTTGGCAGCAAGTTGTTGGTTGCTAGGGAAGCCTTTAAACATACATCAGTGTCCCCACCACCTTCCCCCTGGTACCAGTTGTAGGTAACCCGGAATTTGAACAGGGTCCACTGGCTCAGCGACTGGCCTCGAGTGTCTGTCTGCATTTCTGTGATTTTGTGTGTTCTGATGGCCAGCTTTCTCCTTCTGCTGGGGCAAATGCCACGGATCCCCATTGAATTTCTGGAGCAGTCTCCAACTGTGGAATTTCCTGCGTCAATGTGCCCATTCCCCAGGCATTCTACGCCAGCTCATGGAACTAGAACTTATATGCCACAGGAGGGAGCCAATTCGACATGGTCTCTTGACGATCTATGCATCTTTGCTTCACCCAAAATCAGGGTTCGTTCCCCACGTTCCTCTCTGAATGGGAGTCGGATCAAAGGGAGAAAATCGTACATTTTGCCCAGAAGTCTTCCATCGCCACCAAAATCCAGGAAACAAGTTACGAGATCTTAACGTGATGGTACAGGTTTCCTACTATCCTGCACCATTTTTTCCCTCAGGTCCCTGGAGAATGCTGGCACTGCAGCACTGCGGAGGGCACGATGTTGCATGTATTTTGGGATTGTCCCAAACTTAGACCTTTCTGGCGTGAAGTGGCCTGTACTATCAAGCACTTAACTAACGTTGGATGGAAACCCTGCGGCTTGTCTGTTGCACCTTTCGGAACGCCCCATCAAAAAATATAAGGCCTCTCTTACCATTCAATTGCCAAGGCATGCATCCACTTGTGTTGGGGGTGGAGAACCCTCCTTCAAAGGCCCTGTGGTTCTCCAAGGTTAATGAGCTTAGGGATATGGAGGACCTCACGGCCACCCTGACACAACTGAGAGGAGATCTTACATGACACATGGAGACCCTGGCAACATTTTGTATTTACTGATGCATATCTCCAGGAGCTTTCGCAACCTGGTTGTCCTCTGAGTTCTACCTATACACCCTAGGCGAGAGACTTTATCTCCCTTTCTCTCTTTCTGTCGTTATGTATTCCTTCTGTAAAAGGGACTGTGGTTCCCCTTCTGTTCGCAGCCTTATCTACATCCCCTCTTCTCTTGCTTCACCTCCCCCCCTTTTGCTTTTCATCTGTTCACTACTCATTAGGGATATCTAATTCAGATATGGAAACTCCACTATGCAGACTTCTATTTCCCCTTAATAAATTGTTTCCTACTTATCCCATACCTGACGTTCCCCACCTAAGTTATGTTGCCGCTGAGCAGCATGACTTCCCGGCACATGTTTTGTTCATACAGTTGCACCGTTCTTTGATCTTATTGCAGTAGGTTATGCCTGTTTTCATTGGCGACACTCAGGCCGCCGCAAGAGAAGAAGGTTATATCTGACATATTACTATACAGACTATGAGACTATGATTATGAATATGAGAATATGAGACTGTTATTATTCTTTGTTACAACACTGTGATACTTTACTGCTCTATCTTTTATATCTTCATTGAGACTGTTGATTGCAACTTTTCTGGAATTACAAAAAAAAAAAGAACACTTTGCGGAGCTTAAAATGGGATTTTCTTTCCTTAAACATGACACGCAGAAAGTAAAAGACAAAGCTAAAGCTGCTGATAATTATTATCTCTCTGGAATATTCTGTCAGACCTATGGCGACTGATGTACAGGTGGCAGAGAAAACTTTATCTGATCATACATTAAAAAAATGGTGGACATGGAGGACCGCATGAGGCGGAATAATATTAGATTGGTGGATTTCCCCAAAGGAGCTGAGGGGAAACACCCGGAGAAATTTTTAGAAGAATGGCTCAAGGAACATATGGCACCGGGAACTTTTAAAAAACTATTTGCCATTGAACGGGCTCATTGGATCCTGACTTGGGCCCCGTTGTAGGGGGCAATCCCTCATTCTATGATTGCTAAAATCCTACATTTCAGGGACAGAGAGAATATTTGAAAGGGGCAAGATCTGGTCCGGAGTTTAATGGATATCGGATTTCAATCTATCCTGACTTTTCAGCTGCCACGCAGAAACAAAGAGCCAGTTTCCAGCAAGTAAAAAAGCGCCTCTGGGATATGAATATGGTGTACAGCGTGATTTATCCTGCTAAACTGCATATTGGGGATAATGGGAGCCCACTTCTTTACAACCCCTGTGGAGGCATCTGCATGGTTGGAGGCACATGCCTCGGTGGAAACCCGCTACTGACTGGGGAGTTAAAGGGTGACCCTTAAAATAACATTTTTGTTTCTATGCCTTATTATAATGGGTGAAGGACCTGTAGACTCCTGCTCTCTTGGATGCTGGACCTTGGTTTCTGAAGGGGAAGCAGGAAAAGAAAGGAAGGGGGGAGGAAAATTTAGTTTTTTGTATTAAACCTGCTTTTTTCTCAGGAGTACAGGTACTTTGTCAAGACTTTGCCCTCAAAACGTGGAGGTAAAAGTGGCTCTGATAGAGCCGGGCGTTTGAGTTTCTCTTCTGCACTGTTCGTTTGGGGATCAAAGCTTTTGGTATGTTGGGGCCAGATGCGGAGAGGGGGCTATGGGATGATGAAATGGGCAAGAGTTTTACAGGCGGAATGTATACCCTTTTGGGGATTGTACGCAATGTACTGTTTTTGTAATAAGGAGTGCTGTGCCTTATTCTCGATATAGGAGGTGCTGTGGGAGAGGGAGCCCTGGATCTCTAGCCCTCCACCTTGAATTTTGGAGGGGGGAGGTGGGCTGATGTTTACTGACCCATGTTCATGATGGAAATTAATCTCAGAGTGGTCTCCTGGAACGTCCGGGGTCTTAACTCCAAATTTAAACATTCTTTGGTTTTTGATTATGTTAAGAGACACAAGCCGCATTTAATCTTACTGCAAGAAACTCATCTGCAGGGGTCCAGGGTTCTCTATTTAAAAAGGGCCAATATAGCTAGAGTCTATCATGCTAGTTATTCCTCTTATGCCGGGGGGGTCTCTACTTTAGTTACTAAAAGTATGCACTTTGCCATAAAGGTGATCAAAGCAGATGTTAAAGGTAGATATGTCATTCTTGTGTTGAAAGTTATGAATAGGTACCTCACGATAGTTAATCTATATGTCCCCCCTCCCTTTCGCTTTCTCACCTGGATGATATGCTGTCAGCCACGTATGAAATAGCGGAAGGGAAAATGTTTTCATGTGGTATTTTAATGCAGTGGCAGATCCGGTTGCAGACAGGTTGGGAGTACTCACTGGTGTACTGACTCCCTTGGCGGGATGGATGTCTATCTATGGACTTATAGATGTATGGGGATCATGCCACCCCAGTGACAGAATTGACGCCTGGCTGAGGAAGAGGGATTGAAAATTGTTAGAGAGATAAAATATCTGCCTAGGGTTCATTCTGATCATTCTCCCATGCTAATAGACCTCTATCTGTGGCCTAAACTGGGGATTCGCCACTGGCGTATGGAGGCCAGCTGGTTGGAGGAGGAATATGTTCAGATAGGATGTAAACAGGCTATAGCATAATACTGGGCTGAAAATGGGGCTAGTGTAACTGCTCCTCTGCAGTGGGAGGCTTTTAAAGCCACCCTGAGAGGGGTGTTCATTTCAACAGTAAGCGGGTTTAAGCGTCAGCTGGCCTCCTCGGTGAAGGATAGGGAAACGGAGATGTCTTTGGTGGAGGTAGAATACGTTAGGGATCCGACGGAAGGGAGATTGATGATTCTACTAGAGAATACTAGAGTACCGCTCTACTCTGACTCATCAGATGACAAAACTGCACCTGGCACAAAAGAGACGTATATTTTAGTATGGGGATAAAAATAGTCGACTCATAGTGTTTTTGGCCACACCGGAATATATCCCTACATATATAGGTAGTATATGTGATGAGTCCCAGATTAAAATCACTGATTCCGCTGATATTTCTCAGATGTTTATTCAATTTTATAAGGAGTTGTATGTGTCCTGCACATCCATTGGGGAGGCTAAGGTGAAGGACTATTTGGCTTATCTAGATCTTCCAGTGATCGGGATCTACTGGAGAAGGATATCACAGTGGAGGAAGTGGAGGGAGCGATTACCTCCTTTGCTCCGTGGAAGTCTCCTGGCCTAGACGGTCTCCCTTCAGAGTGGTATGATGCTTCTAAACCCACTTTAGTGCCACGTCTGTTAAAGGTTTTGTCGCGGCTAGGTTGGACGGAGCACTGCCGCCATCTATGAGAGAGGCTTTGGTAGTCCTGATTCCTAAGGGAGGGAAGGACCCCACGCAGTGTGACTCATATCGCCCAATCTCTCTGATGAATGTAGACACTAAGATTTTGGCCAAGATTTTAGCTGATAGGCTGCAAAAAGTAAACCCATAAAGCTTATGGGTTTCATCCCACGATGAGGTGTGCTCAGATGAATATTAGGAGACTCTATATAAATCTACAAACCGCTCATGACAACTCGGGGGGAGGGTGGTAGCCTCCCTAGATACAAAGAAGGCATTTGACTCGGTTGAATGGCCTTATTTGTTTACACTGTTGGAAATATATGGAATGGGCCCTGTCTTTATTTTGTGGGTGAGACTCCTATATACTGACCCACTCGTGAGATTGAGAGTCAATGGTATTATCTCGGAGCCTTTTAAAATATTCCGGGGCACTAAACAGAGGTGCCCGTTGTCACCCCTCCTATTTGCTCTGGCCATAGAGCCATTGGCTGAGAGGCTTTGAACTAGCTCTAGTGTTTCTGGGCTTCGGGTAAGCACTCTCACTGGCCTTTCAGGCCTTTCAGGGCTACCTCGGCTTTACCAACGGTGCTACTGGGGTTGACCGGGCAGCCACAGGAGGGGGTCTTTTGACCATCAAGAATTGTGAAGCTGCAAAGTAGCATTCCGTCAGCTCTACCAGAACATCCTTTGAATTTGGATGAGATTGTCTCACCCATCTCTGCAACTCAGGAGGTAGAGCTCTCAGTAAGCGGTCCATTGCAACTCTTTCCACTATTTGGTGCCCTGTGAGTATCTCAGGCTGCAGCCACCATTTGACCAGGTTGATTAGGCCATACATTTGGGAGCCAAGGGATCCATCTGCCTTGAAATTCCAGCTGTGTACTCGCTGTGCTCTTGTTGCCGCGGTGACTCCCGGACGTTGCAAGATCTCAGCCTTTAGTTTGTCATAATCTCGGGCATCTTCAGCGGACAAGTCAAAGTATGACTTTTGGGAGTCGCCTGCTAACAGTGGGGCCAGCAGCGCAGCCCAGCGATCTTTAGGCCAGGCCTGCCCCTCAGCAGTTCTTTCAAATGTACATAGGAAGGCTTCCACATCATCCTGGAATGTCATTTTTTGTAGACGGTGATTTTTGGTGCCTGGCAGGGTGTCACCAGGAGACGCTGCGGAGCCATTTGCAGTCTGAGCTGGCATCCGCTGCAGTATTTCAGCCAAGGCCTGTTGGTCTTTCTCAGCTGCCTGAGCCAAAGCAGCCACTTAAGCCTCTGTTGCCTGAGCCAGGGCAGCCACTTGAGCCCCAGTTGCTTGAGCCAGGGCAGCCATAGCTTGCTGGTTGACTGTTTGGCATTGCTGCTGCTGAGCCACCAACATTCCATTTGTTTCTTCTTGTTGTGCAGCAGATTGTTGGCTGGTTGCTTGGGCTTGCTGCTGCTGAGCCGTCAACATTTTTTTATTTCTTGTTTTTGTGCAGCAGCTTGCTGCTGCTGAGCTGTCAACATTCTATTTGTTTCTCCTTGTTGTGCAGCAGCTTGCTGCTGCTGAGCCAGGACTTTCTGAAAAGTCTCTTGCTGTGCAGCATTACTCTGGAGCAAGGCCCGTATCAAGTCCTCCATGCTGCAGATTCACAAATCACCCAACGGTACACTGTGCGTTTAATTGATATATACATACTGCTGTCCTTTTAACACCGCTGACACAACGTTCACACAGCTTATTTCAATGCAGTCTTTTAACAGGTATACAGTGTATCCAGCAACCTTGCCTTTCAGCGTGGATCCGTAGATGGCTTGCACGCATCCGTTTCCACCAATTGTGGGCGATTAGCTTTAAGTGGAGAGGTTCTCAAACATGTAATCCAGCCGTATGTCAGGTTAAGGGCTTCCTGCCCATGTTTATTCATTCAGCAAATAAGGATAACAGAAAGGCTTCACTCACAGGGGTAGAAAAGGGTAGAAAACAGTCCCAAAACAAAAGTCCATTACATGAATAAAAGCCTCCTGGCTAACAGATAGACCTCAGTGGGTCTGCTTCAGTCTTTGCAGGCATGTTCCCTCACAGCCTGCTCATGATTACACCCAGGTCAGGCAAAATTATACCCCAGCTTGGGAGCAAGGTGTGACCAATACTTAACCCTTTGCTGCCTACAGATCTCTCCCTGCCACCCATTTACCTTAAGAATCTCAAGATTCTATGTGGCAGATATACTCCATCAACAACTGACATGGACTGTTTGTCACAGTGGATAAGTTCACGTCGTCAGACTGTTTTTGATAAACCTGGCAGGGTTTCGCCTGCTGAATGCTCACTCTTAGATATACAACAGTTTCATACACTGGCTGCTGAGACAAACTGGCATGCCGGTGCTCTTTGTGCAACCTTTCGCAAGGGGCTCACTGATCACATCAAGGATGAACTGGTTTATAGGGATCTTCCAGATGATCTTGAAAAGTACATTGAGCTGTGTGTCCATCTGGATGTTCGCTACCACGAAAGGTGTCAGGAGAAGTCACAGACTCGTAAGCTACCTCAGCCATTGTATCGGTTGGCTCCTAACTTCCAAACGCCGCCCGACTCCAGACCTGAAACTGTTGCTGAGTCCATGACACCTGCAGAGCCCATGGGCAGTAGCTGTCCTCACCTCACTGAAACGGAGAAGCAAAGGAGACTCCCTCTGGGCCTATGTCTTTATTGTGGACTAAAAGGACACCTGTTGGTTGCTTGCCCAAACCGTCCATTAAAAAGAGAGGGCCTAACCCATGTTGGAGGAGATGGGTTAGACCTTACAAATCCTTCCTCCAAAACCAAGCTCACGGTACCCGCAACCCTCCATCTTGCCTCAAACCTTGTGTCCTGTGTGCCTTTTCTGGATTCTGGAGCAGCGGGTATCATTCGGGATCAGACTTTTGGCAAGGAGAACAATTTTCCTTTAGTTCCCACCACTCTGAACAGGCAACCTTCGGGCAAAATCATTGTGGAATTTGAGACCACCACAGTCACCCTACAGATTGGTGTCCTCTATAAGGAGGAAATTGTCCTATCTCTTAAAGACTCACTGTTCCTGCCCGCAATCCTTGGGCTTCTGTGGTTGCAACAACATAACCCTTCGCTTGCCTGGCTTAATGGGGTATTAACCTCCTGGGGCACATACTGTCACCACAACTGCATATACCTTCACAAAAGATCACATCGCAGCTTGTTAGCTTTATGTGTCTGTACCACCCACCTTGCCACAGGAATACCATGGCTTTGTGGATGTCTTTTTTTATAAATAAAGCATGGGTTCTACCTCCAACACTGTGCATTCGACTGTGCTATTAACCTGATCCTGGAGGTGCCTCTTCCAAAGGGAAAGACATATCTAATGTCACAGCCAGAACAAAGATCTGTGGAAGAATACATTCAAGATAACTTACAGAGAGGTTTCATCCATCCCTCTTCTTCTCCAGCAGGGGCAGGATTCTTTTTTGTTGAAAAGAAAGATGGTGAACTTCGTCCATGTATTGAATATCAAGGGTTAAACAAAGTAACCATAAAGGACTCTTATCCTCTGCCCATTATCCTAGAATTGGTTATTGCCCTTATAGGAGCCATAGTCTTCACTAAATTAGACCTGCGTGGGGCCTATAACCTGATCCATATAAGGGAGGGGGATGAGTGGAAGACGGCATTCAATACTCGCAATGGCTATTAGGAATACCTGGTTATGCCTTTTGAGCTCTGCATTGCCCCAGCCATTTTCCCCTTCTGGTGTTACAATCACTTCAAAAACTTTACAACCGACTTTACAAACTTTACAAACGACATGTTTGGTGGCCAGGGTTAAAAAAGGACGTTTTGGATTATGTAGCCACCTGTCCAACATGTGCGGCAGATAAGACTCTTCACACTCTACCCACCAGCCTGTTACAACCACTCCCCATACCTCAAAAACCTTGGATTCACCTAACCATGGACTTTATTATGAACCTACCCAAGTCTGCCAGTATGTCTACAATCTGGGTCATAGTGGACCGTTTTTCTAAGATGTGTCACTCTGTGCCACTTCCTGTAGTATCCACAGCTGAGGCATTGTCTGCTCTTCGGCATTATGTCAATTCTTTACAATCCAATTGGTCTGAATATCTGCCGTTGGTTGAATTGGCCATTAACTCTTGGCATAGTGCCCTCCATTCCACACCTTTTTATGCAGCTCTAGGTTATCATCCACGCACTTTCCCCACGCTGTAGCCTTCTTCTGGAGTACCGGCAGCAGACCTATGTGTAAAAGACATCTTACTACACTGGAGGAAGATTTGCTTGCTTCTACAAAAAGCAGCAGGAAAATATAAATACTACTCTGACAAATGAAGGTACCATATGCAGCAGGAGACAAAGTATGGATGTCTGCAAAATACAGTATCTCACAAAAGTGAGTACACCCCTCACATTTTCGTAAATATTTTATTATACCTTTTCATGTGACAACACTGAAGAAATTACACTTTGCTACAATGTAAAGTAGTGAGCGTACAGCTTGTATAACAGTGTAAATTTGCTGTCCTCTAAAAATAACTCAACACACAGCCATTAATGTCTAAACCGCTGGCAACAAAAGTGAGTACACCCCTAAGTGAAAATGTCCAAATTTGGCCCAATTAGCCATTTTCCCTTCCCCGTGTCATGTGACTTGTTAATGTGACAAGGTCTCAGGTGTGAATGGGGAGCAGGTGTGTTAAATTTGGTGTTATCGCTCTCACTCTCATACTGGTCACTGGAAGTTCAACATGGCAACTCATGGCAAAGAAGGACGAGGGGTAAGTGTGGACTCTGGAACAGTGTAATTGTTCAGTGTACTGTGCCCCTTCCCTTTTACCGATTAACCCGGTTTAAACCTGTAAAAGTGAATCCCCACATGAGTGAAAACAACGGTCGCCAAATCTGTAATTACCGACACACAACTCAATAAAAATCTCCTGTCGTTTAAATGTGACAATATGTTCGACATGCGAGTGATGAAATGTAACATCGTTTCACATTAAAGAAGTCACAACAGTGTACTTTTCCATATTATTTTATAAATGCTTTTACACTCCCCACATGAGTGAAAACACTCTATGACATAAAACGTCTGTAGGTAT
>BLSH010005339.1:224938-236383 GCA_018402905.1 Glandirana rugosa
GGTGCAGTCTCGATAGACTGTCCTACGATGACGACAGATGAAGAAGTATACGACTCGGACTAAGACTGTCACCTCAAAGGGGTAGCGAGAGCAGACAGTATGAGTCGTATCACATTCAGAGAAACGACCACATGTACGCTAACCTGTAAAACCTGAAAGATGTAAAGTATGCATGTGATCGTAATGAGTGTCCGTTTTTTCGCGTGGACCAACAGTCTCGGACAAAGTTTGCGATGGTATAAGTGACAGTCTAAAGCGTCCCTAGCCCGCACTAGAGATGCTTGTGACGTCTTATATATTAGTGTCCCCACTAAATTAGTGTTCTAAAAAATGTAGCGTTAGCGGGATCAGCCCAGATACCTGCTAGCACCTGCGTGTAGGCCGTGCGTCCAGCCCAGCCCACCTAAGTGCAGAATCAATAGATTGCTGACACTTACCAAACACAGAACACATATCTGCAGTGTTCGTAGAGATCACGCCCGATCCCTGCGAAATCTGACAGTGAATATGGTAGCGTTTGAAACAGGCTCTGACAACCAGGTGCGCTTTTTTGCCTGTGAGTAATGCTAGTGTACGTATGAAATGTAGAAAGTCCAAAATGTCCAATCGCATGTACACCAGCAAAGAGACTTACACTATGCTGAGTATGACAGACGAGAGCGATGGGGAAACTCCACTGTCAGAATCAGGCTCAGCATATGAAGAAGTAGACAGCAGTAGCATCCTGTCAGATAGCTCTGACGTGGTCCCTGCTAGGGTCAGGCGTACCAGATCCCGTTCTGCTGTCGCTGAGGTGCAAGAACCGCAGGGCTCTTGTATGGAGCAGAGAGCCAGTACTAGTGCCGCTACTCCTTCTGGTGACCTGGCAAGCACCATCGGCCTAGTACATCCTGGTCGTAGACAAACCAGCACTGCAGTATCACGTGGTAACGTGGCGAGTCCCATAAGTGCAGTTCAAGCTGGTGTGGCTAACACAAGTAACGTCCCGTAGCTACAAAGAAGACGGACACAGGCCCACAGAACCCATAATGCACTTCCCGCTGGATTTGCTAACCCTGATTGGCAACCCCCCCCCCCACTGATTCAGCGCCTGTACTTCCCCCATTCACTGGCCAACCCGGAATCACAGTGAATACAGTTGATTTTACCGCCATCGATTTCTATTCGCTGTATTTCACGGAAGATCTCTATAGATCTATAATGGACCAAAGCAATTTATATGCTGGTCAATTCATCGCTGCTAATCCCCATTTGACACTTGCCAGAGACTGGAAACCAATCAAGGTTCCAGAATTTAAGGCCTTTCTGGGCCTTTCCTTCCTCATGGGCATAACAAAAAAAACTGTGTTGCGGTCATATTGGTCCACTGACCCAATTCACCATATGCCTATGTTCTCTGCTTGCATGGCCAGGACACGATATGAGCAGATTTTGCAGTTCATGCACTTCAGTGACAATGAACTCAGTCGTCCACGTGGTGACCCTGAATTTGACCGGCTCCACAAAATTCGGCCCCTCATAAACCACTTCAACACCAAGTTCGCCACACTTTTTTTCCCAACCAAGTTGTGTGCGTGGATGAGTCCCTGGTTAAATTTTCTGGCCGTCTTGCTTTCAAACAGTACGTCCCCAGCAAGCTCTGTGACAGGGCCACAGGCTATACATGTAACTTCATGGTTTATGAGAGCAAAGACAGTCACATAGAGCCCGAAGGATGCCCATACTACATAGGGAGCACTGGAGAGATTGTGTGGAGCTTGGTGTCACCCTTATTCGGAAAGGGGTACCACTTGTACGTGCACAATTATTACACTAGCGTGACACTTTTTAGTCACTTGTTTGATCATCAAATTGGCACATGTGGCACCGTGCGACCTAATCGCCGGGGCTTCCCCCAACGGCTTGTAGATTCCCATCTTAGACCGGGGGACTGAGCCTGCTTGAAGTGTAATAATTTGCTCACGATGAAGAGGAGGGACAATCGAAATGTTTTCTTTCTGACCTCCCTTCATGCAGATACGACCGTCCAAATTTCTACGACGACTGCTGTTTTGGAGAAACCCCTCTGTGTCCATGATTATAACCTAAATATGGGAGGGGTGGACCTTAACGGCTAGTTATTGGCGCAGTACCTAATTACCCGTAAAGCTGGACGCTGGTACAAAAAAGTCTATATACCTTTTTCAATTGTCTTTGCTGAAGGCTCATATCTTATACAGAGCGTCAGGACGGACAGGATCCTTCCTCAAATTCCTGGAAGAGATCATCACAGCCCTTCTGTTTCCAGATGGTGCTGCACTCCCAGTTCAGAATGTGAATGCAGTTAGCCGGCTGCATGGGAGGCACTTTCCACGAATCCTCCGTGGTACCCTAGGCCACAGAACACCCCAAATGTGAGATGTCATATCTGCAGACGACGCGGATACAGTCGTGACACCCGCACTTATTGCCCCACCTGTCTTGACCAGCCTGGTCTCTGCATCTGCAACTGTTTTGAACGCTACCACACATTAGTGAATTATTAGCGTAGGGTACAGCAGACACAGTGATCGGCACACTTACATAGGGTCTCCAAAGATGACAGTGCATTTTGAGAGATCCAAACCTGGAACCAGTTACAGTTTTTAGTTACAAAAAAAAAAAAGGCGTGCCAAAAAATAATAATAAAAAATAAAATAAAAATGCCAAAAACAGTTGTACATTTCTTTTTTTTCTCTCTCTCTCTCTCTCTCTCTCTCTCTCTCTCTTGTTTTCTCTCTAATCTCTCTCTATTGTTCTCTCTCTATTGTTAATATTTTTTTATGCATACCTGTTTGTTACTGTTTTTATCATGTTTTCTTTGCAGGTATGTCATTTTTTTTATGTTACTGCTTACCTGTAATGTTTTATTGTTAATGTGTTTTATATTTGTATAGTATAGTCTATTTGCTGGGATGGTGGAAATCCACTGTGACACTGGTAGGCTGCACCATTAAGAAGTAACCGGACTCCTGTGGGTAACAAAGAACAAAAAAGGTGCGCCTCTAAGTGCAGTAGTGTAAAAAAACAATTTTATTCATTACGGCCTGAAGAAGGGGTTGTGCCCCGCAACGCGTCGCCGTCTCCAGCTGCCCATTGGACGAGAGGACCACCTGCATCTGCCCTGCACGAACCGAACGGACGACCGGACGGTCGTTCGTGCCAAAACCAACCGGAGCCAGAGGAGGAGACGCCGGGAACCACCGACGCCGCCCCCCCAGCCCACCACCGCCAGGCAGACCAGGATCTCATCCCAGCAGACATCCCAGCAGCCATCCCAGACAGACCAAAGGACAACCATAGCCAGCAGTGGCTGACACTGCAATGCGCACCTGCATACTACCATTGTGAGTAGTTTTAATCTTGTTTAATAAAATAGTTTTTTTACACTACTGCACTTAGAGGCGCACCTTTTTTGTTCTTTGTTACCCACAGGAGTCCGGTTACTTCTTAATGGTGCAGCCTACCAGTGTCACAGTGGATTTCCACCATCCCAGCAAATAGACTATACTAAGACTTTTGTACATACGGACAATTGTACATACCTTTGTACACATAGACTTTTTGAACATTGTCCACCGTTCCTTCAGGTGACTCGCCCATCCCGCCACCTGCCCAACAACCGCGGAAGCAAGCCGAGTACCTGTCCCCCTCCCTCTCCCCTTTCTTTCCCCCGCCCCTCCCCCACCCAAAGGGTCCCCAGCCTCAAACTGTTCGGGCCCCCCCAACCCTCACTCCCGTGATTGCGCTGCCAACTTCATTCTTTCGAATGCAATAATGCAGCTGGTGGTTCTGCCAGCTGACCATAGAGCTGATCGAAGACCAGGATGGCTCCAATCATCTCTATGGCCTAAGAAACCGGAGGCTACGAGCATTTTGTGACTTTTTGTGATATAAACAGCGCCATTGGGAAATTGGGGAAGCATCTTATCACACCGATTTTGGTGTGGTCAGATGCTTTAAGGGCTGGGGAAAGATCTAGAGTCTAGTAGACCCCAAATTTAAAAAAATATATATGCGACAATACCTATTTTTATCATAGGAGATATTTAAAATCCCTGTGATAAAAATAAAAATGATATAAAAAAACACGAAAGGGACAGTGTAAAAATAAAAAGCAAAATTAATAATTTTAAAAAAAATGTACCCCTGCCCCCCCCCCCCCCGTGCACATGTGCATAGGTGGATGCAAGCATAAGACTCGTGTCGTATGTAAACAACAATTTCACCATGCATGTGAGGTATCACCGCGAACGTCAGATCGAGGGCAGTAATTCTAGCAGTAGACCTCCTGGTAACCTGTAAAGGCTTTTAAAGGTTTTTAACAATGTATATAGTTTGTTGTCATTTTGCTGTCGCCTTTTGCAATCGCTGAGCAAATACTTTGCAAAAAAGGGCCTCTGCTTTAAAAAAAATATAATGTTTGGAGGTTCAAAGTAATTTTCTAGCAAAAAAAAAAAGTATTTTTTCATGTAAACAAGTGTCAGAAAAGACTTGGTGGTGGGTGAGTGGGCATAAAATGTCAGGACAGTTCAAACCCCCCAAATTACCCCATTTTGGAAAGTAGACATGCCAAGCTATTTCTGAGAGGCATGTTGAGTCCATGGAATATTTTATTTGTTTGTCATAAGTGATTGAAAAATTACAAAAAAAAAAGGAAAATTACACAAAGTTGTCACTGAAATTATATATTGCTCACACATGCCATGGGTATGTGTGAAATTACACCCCAAATTACATTCTGCTGCTTCTCCTGAGTAAGGGGATACCCCATGTGTGAGACTTTTTGGGAGTTTATCTGCATACAGGACCCTGAAAACCAATCACCGCCTTCAGGATTTCTAAGGGTGAAAATGTATGCCTCCACTCCTCACTACCTATCCAGGTTTCGGAGGCCATGAAATGCCCAGATAGCAAAAAAAAAACCAAATGACCCCATTTTGGAAAGTAGACACCCCAATCTATCTGCTGAGAGGCATGTTGAGTCCATGGAATATTTTATATTTTGCCACAAGTTTCGGGGAAATGACAATTTTTATTTATTTATTTTTTTACACAAAGTTGTCAGTGAAATTATATATTGCTCACACATGCTATGGGTATATGTGGAATCACACCGCAAAATACATTCTGCTGCTTCTCCTG
Organism: Glandirana rugosa; assembly: GCA_018402905.1. Lineage (NCBI taxonomy): Eukaryota > Metazoa > Chordata > Amphibia > Anura > Ranidae > Glandirana > Glandirana rugosa. The sequence continues at coordinate 230,102 of BLSH010005339.1, forward strand.
AGTATGGAGATACCCATATGTGGGTATTTTTGGGAGCCTAGCCGTGTGCAGAACCCCAAAAACCAATCACCGCTTTCTAAGAGCATAAAATGGTGATTTTACTCCTCAGTACCTATCACTGTTTTGGAGGCCCTGAATTGTCAAGGTAGCACAAAACCCCCCCAAATTACCCCATTTTGGAAAGTAGACAGGTATTTGCTAAGAGGCATCCTTTGGACTCCCTCCCCAATTTTTTTTATAATTTAACGTTTTTATTGAAGTTTAAAGAAAGAAATACAGAGAGAAGTGGTACATATGAGCACAAAAATTATACAGATGGCGTACAGGGTGCAATTGCAGGTGAAAAGAAATAGTCAAGAAATTATAAGATATTACAAATGAAAGAGAAAATTGACAGTTTCCAATAGATATATTCATATACATGTCGTTGTCCAGTCAGAGGGTATTGTATTTATCTGTCCATATAGTCCATTTTTGGTCAAATGATGCTCCAAGGAGGGTATTTGTGGCTAAAGCGCGGTCAAAGTAATAATTTGTTTGTACAGTTTGTAGAACTTCGGTAGTGTGCGGTGGGGTGTTAGATTTCCATGTTTTAAGTATCAGCGTGCGGGCTGCTAGTAGTATATGTGTGATTGGTTGTCTAAATTGGTGAGGGTATAAGTCTATTCCTATGTGTAAAATGGCGAGCTCTGGACTAGGTGGCCTGATTCATCCTGTGAGTGTGGATAAGATTCTGAATATATGCTTCCAGAAGCTTGTAAGGATTGGGCATTCCCAGAAGGCGTGTAGTAGGTGCCCAATCTGCCCGCACCCCCTCCAGCATAATGGGGAGGTGTTATGGTAGATTTTGGCTACCCTATAGGGTGTCAGTTGCCATCCGTTGGAGATTTTAAATGTCAGTTCCCAGTGACTGACACAGTGGGTAGCTTTGTTTAATTCTCTATAAGCCGTTTTCCATTGGTCTAGGGTAAACGAGTTTCCCAACTCTTTTTCCCGTTTTATAATGGCTGTAGTTTTCTGGAATTCCGTTTTGTTTTGTAGGTTGTTGTAGAAATGCGTGATGCCCTTCGTTTGAGAGTGTAAAATGGTCTTCCAGAGAAACACTGTGGATCTGTAACCGCCACCAATCCCTATATCAGTGTAACAGATTTGTTTGTTTGTGGGACTTTTGAGGTGGTGGTACAGAATACACTCTCAAATATGATTGGTCTGAAAAAATACATTTATTGCACATGAATCCATTAATAAAATTTGCATACAACAATAGAAGAAATATGTCTATATCACTGTATCATCTGTTAAAAAAAAATACACAACTCCTCCCACCAACCAGCCTATCTCAGTGTCCCGAGAATGTTACTAGGGTCCTTGGTAAATCGTTATTCATGCCAATATGTAAACCTCGTAGTGCCTACCTGCTTATGTCTCAAAGAGTCCTTCAACAGGATGATGTGCAAAAGAGGAGGAGCTTTATAAGTAGAGAAAAGTCGGGTAGACAGCTTCTATACAAATGTAGCGGGGGATTCCAAAAACCAAATCCCTTTATATTTTCGTCTATATTGAAAGGAGAAACAGGAAGGGGAAAATATCAACAAGTATATACGCCTTAGTGGGTAGGGAGCAATAAGGTATCAAATAAGGTATCAGATAAGATCTAAACCATTGGATCATAGACCACTACCACAGGATCAGTGGTAAGATCTGAGGCCCATGGTGTACTGAAGCGCACCTAAAAGTATGGAGCAGAGCATGGAGAGAGATTGATACTGACCATCCTAAAGGGGGAGAAACATTCTCTCCCCTGTCCGTTTGTCCATGCCACCAGAGGAGTGAACAGAAAGGAGGGGGGGAGACGAGGTGATACTCAAATCCACCCCCAAAGTACCCCCATGGCACCGATCTGTAGAGGTGAATAATCCCCGAAGGGGAGTATGTCGGTCCTAGTGGGTCTGCAGAGGGCTCCAAAGGGCCTTAGGGATAGCGGGATCGACCTCTTGAGTCCCCACGCCGGCAGTGCCTAAAAGAGGTAACAAGCAAGAAGGCATGCTAGTGCAGAAGACTTTTCTCATAAATATATGTGGTATAAAGAAAAATATCTCTGTACCCTCTTTAGTCATAAGGACCTGCTACCAAAAAGGATCCACCCCCACAAGTGTCCAAAAACCTCCAGGCCTTAAATTCCCCAAAACGGAAACCTCCATCGAGTCCATCCACAAACGCATACACATACCTAGCAGTGAAAAGTGTTCCGCCCGCACACGTGGCTGCTCCTGCTCGCCGTGTGTCAAGTAGAGGCGAGGCGGCATTTAAATACTGCGTTCAGTTGACGCACTTAGATGACGTTGTTCTCAGATGCCCTTTGTGGCGTGCCGGACCACAGGAGGAAAGGAAGGGGCAGGATGCAGGGGGGGCAGATCCCCGAGACGTATAGTCCTGCAACCCAGGAAACTAGGGTGGCCCAAAACCAAAGACAAAACAGGGGCAGTGCAGAGTCACCACCCACCGCACAGCACCCGAGACGGGTTAGCGCAGGAAACCACGTAGCCCAGCCGAACCACACCAAAGGAGGCCCCGTGGGGTGGAAAATGCCCCTTGTCTGGCTATAATATAAAAGGAGGAGAAACCTAGTGACAGGCTAAGGCTAAGGGCTGAAATAGCCCCAGAGTAGATGAGCCGGTGGCGGGACGATAAAAAAAATTAAAAAGAAGAATAATATAAACCAACTGGGAGAACGGGGGGGGGGCAATTACATCCGAATCAGTACAAACAAAATTAATATGTTGGAAGGGGACCTTCATGGCAACCAGGCTGCCCAGAGATAGAATGGTGACATGTCTGTTTCACATGTGGCCAAGTGGGTCAACCATGTCCCTCCCAGCCTCCTGAGGTAAAACCCTCCAAGAAGGGGAAAAAACTGGCAGAGCTGTTTAAACCCGGTGGTTTGGTCGCTCCCAACGACACTATCCACTGGGTTTCTCTTTGTAGAAGAACTTTATCCAGGTCCCCCCCTCGGTGATCAAAATGTACCCTATCCAAAACTACAAAGCTGATTTTCTGAAAAATTCATTTATGGGCATCCCGCACATGCCGTCCCAGAGGAAGATCAGGATTGCTCTTTCTCATGCCTGATATGTGTCGGGAGGCCCTTTTGTGAAATTCTTGAATTCTCTTTCCTATGTACAAATCCCCGCATGAGCAGGTCAGGAGATAAACTACCCCTGCTGTCTTGCAATTTGCGAAGTGGCGGGGTCTGAGGATCTGGTCATTCAGCAGTTCGAACTTGGGGTTGGTGTTCATGAAATGACAACATTTGCACCCCATCACACAAAAACGTCCCCTTATGTCTGCACTGATCTCCTCTTTTTTCCCCTTTGTATTCACTCTGTATGAGGCAATCACGTAGGAATCTGGATTTTCTAAATGTAATTAATGGGTTATCAGAAAGGAAGGGTTTAAGATTGGGATTGGTTTTTAGAATCTGCCAGTGTTTGGCCACAATCTGTCTAATTCTACGATGTTGTTTTGTATCGGTGATAATGATCCTATTTGGGTTTGGTTGGGATGTATTTTTTCTTTTGCTCGACTGACTATCCCCAAATAATAATTCCTGTCTGGCTTTTGTTTTGGCTCGCTGCAATGCTTTTTTAAGAGTTGAGTTTGAGTATCCTCTCTGTAAGAGTCTAGTTTTCAGTTTATTTGATTCTTCCTGGAAGGTTTGTTCATTAGAGCAATTGTGGCGGTATTGATCTCACTAAGTTCTCAGAGTGGGAGCTTGTGGCATGGAGAATTTGGTTTCTTCTGGAACAGGGTACTATATAATTTTCCCTCCTTCCCTTTATAGATCACCACATCCAGGAATGTCAGTCTCGCTTTATCTGCAACAATAGTGAACTTTAGATTTAGATCATTATTGTTCATCTCTAGTAGACATTTGTCCAGGAGTTCCCTGATATCCCCCCAAATAAGGAAAACATTGTCTATAAATCTGAACCAGACCCAAATGGAACTGGTCAACTGGCTCAAACTCTCGTTCGACAAAAGCGACCTCTCCCATTCCCCCAGGTACAGATTGGCATAGGATGGGGAACAGCATGTCCCCATCGCTACACCCTGTACCTGGAGGAAATGGGATCCGTCAAATGAGAAAATGTTGTGTGTCAAAATGAAATTGAGGGCCGAGGTAAGAAATTCATGGAATTTAGCATCGTCCCGATGGGATTGAGACAGGAAGTGTTTCACATCCCTCACCCCCAACTAGTGAGGATCGAACTATAGAGGGCCTCCACATCCACCGAGACCAACCAAGCCTCCGGGGGGGATGCAGAGGCCCTCCAGGTTCTTTAGCAGATGTGCTGTATCTCTAATGTAAGATGGTAAGCTAGTTACCATTGGACGAAGCTGTGTGTCTATATATCTGCTCAAGTTTTCCGTGATAGATCCTCAACCGGAGACGATGGGTCTGCCCGGGGGATTTTTTACATCCTTATGGATTTTGGGCAGACTGTAAAATGTCAGAATCCTAGGGAATGTAGTACGAACAAACTCCCATGTTTGTCCATTGATCACATTGTCCAGATATGCCGTATCCACAAGGATGTAAAATTTTTGTTAAAGTTCTCAATTACCAAGCGTGAAATGGGCCGGTACCACTCTCTATTTTGGAGAATGTTAGTGCACATCTGTAAGTACTGTTCATTAGTCATCACCACGATATTGCCCCCCTTATCGGAGGGCTTTATCATCAAGTGATGTTGATCCCTTAATGTTGTTAAAGCCTCTCTTTGACTGGATGAAAGGTTATCCTGTTTGGGGAGCCTTTTTATGTTACTCAATTCCTGAGATGTCATGGCCAAAAAAGCCCCAATACTGGGATTCGATTCCAGTGGGGGAAATTCGATGGATATCTTTTTGAGAGTGGGAGTGTCTACACTTTTCTGTTTAATTCCCTCTTTATTTCCATCCGGATTATTCAAAAGGGCCTCAATATCAAAACAGTCAATAAGGTCCCCTTGAGTTTGTTCTGCTAGAAGGGCATTTAAGTCTGCCAGTGCTACCTTTTCACGCCCTGTGAGGTCATCCCTATTTTCAGGAGGTAGGGTTTTGGCTTTAAGGTCTTTGTTGGCATAGAGGCTCTGCAGCATCAGCGTCCTCGCAAACAAATGTAGATCATTTTTTACCTCAAAAATATCGGTTTCAGATTGGGGACAGAGGGTAAGTCGTTTTTGTAGTAACTCCACTTCGTTGCTTGACAATATATAATCTGACAAATGAATAATATTCAGATTATCCTCCTCCCCACTTCCCTGCTCTCTATCGTCCCATTTGGCTAGGTGGCGTTCGTTGGGCCCCCCGGGAAAATCCCCCTGGGGGTTCCACCGAACTCCCCCTCTAATTGTGTGAGATATTAGTGTCTGTAGTGTGCTCTACATGCCCAGAGGGGCCACCACGTGCAGAATCAGATTTTTGTGAGTGCATCATACCCGTCACCTGATTGGAAGAACTGTTTGAGACTGTAGATTCAGTGATATGTCTCTTATTAGACTTGTTGGCGGTATTGGGTGAATGCCATTTGTGCTTTTGTGGTCCTCTTTTGCCTTGTGAGATCTGTGAATTAGAAGAAGATAGAGAGTTAATAGAGGAGTTGGATCCCTTCCTTTTATCGCATACTCTGAAGTTATCATATTTGTTACATTGTCTGCTCTGTGGGTTATTGTTCTGCCAGCGATAGGCCTTTTCCTCCCTGAAAGCTGTTTTGTCTAGCCAAAATTTCAGTTTCTTAACTCAACTTCAGTGTTGAATCGTACGTTGACGGTCGTATGTAGTAGCCTACTGACATGCACACGACGGTCGTGTGTCCAACGTACGACCGGCCGAACGTGATGACGCGAACGAGCGTATAAAGAGGAAGTGCTGGTATCGTTGCGCCACCCTTTGGGCTCCTTCATCTAATCTCGTGTTAGTTGAAGTGCTCTAATCTACTTCCTCGGGTTTCCCACCGCGTTGCTATGGTCGTGAAGGAGAAATATGCGAGCAAGCGCAGTAGTGCAAGCCGGCCAGCATGCAACCTGTGTGCTGGCAGCACACGTACAGTCATCCGATGATGTATGCTGGCAGTTGCATGCTAAGTTGTGACTTCAACTCAATTCTTTGACTTTAAAACCGATCTGTTTTGTCGAAAGTCCCTCCTTTTCCGGATAGCGACCGTCTTGTTATTGGGTGTCTCGTCTGTTACATTGTTTATACTATTGAAGTCTCATACGCTATTTTCCTTCCCTAGGTTGA
>BLSH010005339.1:246913-260907 GCA_018402905.1 Glandirana rugosa
CTTGACTTTTCTCAGTTCAGGGGCAGTTATTTTGCGCCTTGGTTTTTCCACACGCTTCTTGCGACCCTGTTGGCTGTTTTGAATGAAACGCTTGATTGTTCGATGATCACGCTTCAGAAGCTTGGCAATTTTAAGAGTGCTGCATCCCTCTGCAAGATATCTCACTATTTTTGACTTTTCGGAGCCTGTCAAGTCCTTCTTTTGACCCATTTTGCCAAAGGAAAGGAAGTTGCCTAATAATTATGCACACCTGATATAGGGTGTTGATGTCATTAAACCACACCCCTTCTCATTACTGAGATGCACATCACCTAATATGCTTAATTGGTAGTAGGCTTTCGAGCCTATACAGCTTGGAGTAAGACAACATGCATAAAGAGGATGATGTGGTCAAAATACTCATTTGCCTAATAATTCTGCACACAGTGTATATATCACTGCATCATCTGTTAAGAACACAAAGACGGTTACAACTTGCATTGCACCAACCAACGGCTATATGTGTATAGAAGAAAGTCACATTCCACAATCCTATACAAAGGGAGAGAGCCAGATGCGTTTCAGGTTCAAGCCTTTCGTCGGGGGCTTATTTGCAGAATGTGTTTAATCTGACTGATCTAGTAAAAAGGGAAACACAATATGGTAAGTACATGGTATAATGACACGGCACCATAGGTGAGAAGCGCAAAAAAAAAACACAACTCCTCCCACCAACCAGCCTATCTCAGTGTCCCGAGAATGTTACTAGGGTCCTTGGTAAATCGTTATTCATGCCAATATGTAAATCCCTTTCATTTGAAAGTGGAGTAGTAATATTCCCAGGCGTAGTCTGGTAGGACCAGCCGTGGTATTGGGTGTTTGTTTAAGAAGTGTAGAATACATGCGTATGTGAATTGAGCTATTATAGTGAGGTTATGTTTTGCTGTGAGGTTTTGGATGCTATAGGGTTTAGACTCATGTATGAGATCCTTTACGTGAAGTAAGCCGTGTTTTTTGAGGTGTTCCGTGGATAATGAAGGGATCATTGCCTCAACTATTTGCAGTGTGTAGTCATAGTTTATAATTTTTGTGGACTTAGATTTCTGATTTAATAGGTAACCCCAGGCTAAGATGGATGCTCTTATTGTTGGTGAAACTTTGGATATATTCAATGTTTTCCATTTGTCGCTCATTAGTAGTGCTAGGAGGCTGTCTGTTGTAGTGATGGCAGTTTCTATTTCAGTCCATATTGTTTTTCTCTTTTTGCTAACCAGTGATGGATTTGTTCCAACCTAACAGCCCAGTAATAGTCTTTGATGTCTATCACCCCTGCTCCACCAGAGTTTTTATGCAAAATGATGGTTGAGTATGTGCATCTGGCCTTTTTTCCGTTGCAGAGACATCTCTTTATGAAGCTCAATAGGGAGTTGAGGTATTGGTTGTGGATAGGAACAGGTAGTACTCCAAAAATATACAAGATTTGGGGTAGAACCATATTCTACCAGCCCAAAAGAGATTATGCCGTGAGATAGTTTTAAGCATTGGTTCTATTTTGCTGAGAAGTGGGGCGAGGTTGGATTTTACCAAAGTTGAGGAAGACTTAGTGATAGTGATCCCTAACTATGATATTCCTCTATAACTCCAAAATTTCAAATTGTTTTGTAGTTGTATTTTAAGATGGGTTGGGAATGGGATTCCCATGTCTAGGATGAAAAATTTGATTTCACGTCATCAGCGAACAAATTTATCACATGCGTTTCGGTATTTAAAGCCAGTGATGTGCAGATGTGATCTTATTCTTTCAGCTAAGGGTTCCATCAATAAATTAAAAATAGTGTGTGAAAGTGTGCAACTTTGTCGAGTCCCGTTTGAGATGTTGAATGGTCTGGACAAAAAACCTGATGTATGCTTTTGTGCTGTTGGGTCAGAGAAAAGAGCAAGTATTGCAAATAATATTGGTCTTTGAAAGCCGAACTTAGTTAGCACTTCAGACATGTAGGTCCAGTGGACTCTATCAAACGCTCTCTCTGCGTCTATGGAGAGAAGCAGAGAAGGCATTCGGGTCTTTTCAGCATAATGTTGTATGTTCACAATTCTGCTAGTAATTCTTCTAGTGGCATCTGCGGACTGCCTTCCCTTCATGAAACCCATCTGGTCCTGTTTTATCAGGGATGGTAGTATATTGGTTAGTCGTCTGGCTATGAGTTTTGCATATACTTTGACATCTGTGTTCAAAAGTGATATTGGCCTGAAATTGGCCGGTACATTTGGTTCTTTGCCTGGTTTTGGCAGAGTCACCACATAAGCCCCAGTATCTCTTTTGGAAGCAACGAAGTTTGAGTTGCTTGCGTAAACACTTTTTGTATATGAGGAGAGAGTATTTTGTGATAAGTTTTGAAGTATTCATTGGAGAGGCCACCTGGACTTGGGGATTTTCCATTGGGGAGTGATAAGATTATATTTTCTATTTCTGTATGGGTCTACAGTGCGTTCAGTGTTTGTAGTTGGGATTCTGAGAGTTTGGGGAGGTTAATTGTCCCTAGGAAGTTCTGAATGTTTTCTAATGAGGGTTGTGTGGTGTTGGGGTCTTTACTGAGATTATACAGTAAAGGGCTTCATAATAGTCTGCGAATTGGTTTGCAATGTCCTTCAGGTTTGTGATGCTATATTTATTTATGGGGTGTATCAGGTGGGATATTCTCGTTTTGGCTCTTGCTTGTTTTATTCTGTTACCTTAGTATTTTCCTGCCCTGTTAGTGTTTGTGTATGATTGTAATTTGTTTTTAACTTTGTTTGTTATTAGAAAAATACAATAAACTCAATTTTAGTCATACATTTTTGCCAAAAAGCATTCAGCCACATGTCTTGAGCAAAAAAAAGTCAATTAATATATTTAAAAACTCTGTGATGTCGTCATGGTGGAAGAGGACTCCAGTGTCAACCTATGAAGCTCTGGTGAACTCCATGCCCAAGAGGGTTAAGGCAGTGCTGGAAAATAATGGTGGCCACACAAAATATTGACAATTTGAGCCCAATTTAGCAATTTTCAATTAGGAGTGTACTCAATTTTTTTGCCAGTGGTTTAGACATTAATGGCTTTGTGTTGAGTTATTTTGAGGGTACAGCAAATTTACACTGTTATACAAGCTGTACACTCCCTACTTTACATTGTATATATATATATATATATATATATATATATATATATATATATATAATATATATATATATATATATATATATATATACAGTGCAGAGACTATATTACAGTGCAGGCAGTGTACAGTATATAATACAGTGCAGGCAGTTTACATTATATAGTGCAGTGCAGGCAGTGTACAGTATATAGTGCAGGCAGCGTACAGTATATAATGCAGTGCAGGCAGTGTACAGTATCAGTATATAGTGCAGTGCAGGCGGTGTACAGTATATAATACAGTGCGGGCAGTGTACAGTATATAGTGCAGTGCAGGCGGTGTACAGTATATAATACAGTGCAGGCAGAGTACAGTATATAGTGCAGTGCAGGCGGTGTACAGTATATAGTGCAGAGCAGGCGGTGTACAGTATATAATACAGTGCAGGCAGAGTACAGTATATAATACAGTGAAGGCGGTGTACAGCATATAATACAAAGCAGGCAGTGTACAGTATATAATACACTTCAGGTGGTGTACAGTATATAGTGCAGTGCAGAGTATATACTACAGTGCAGTGCAGAGTATATAATACTCTGTAGTGCGGTGTGGAAAAAAAATCATGTCCGGAAGGCTACCAAGGAGAGGCAGACGCTCACAGGCCACTAAAAGAGGGCAAGCAGCATCTGTGTCTGCAGTGAAAAGTGGTGGTCGCAGACATGGTGCATCCTCTGCAGACAGGGCACGCTTATACTTTTTTTCTGCTGCTGGCCATGTTATTGAATCACAACATGCAGAAGAGTTGGTGGAGTGGATAACTAAGCCATCCTCATCCTCCTCATCCTCTGTCACCCAGGCTCATACTAATTTGCCTTCCAACGCAGCTGCCAAAGCGGCCTATTCCACCAGCTCGCACCGTTGCTGTTTGAAATCTCTGTCTGAAGTAGATCAAGCATGGCCAGAACACCACCTGCTTGGGGACCACATGCTTGACAAGACATTTGACCACCTGCCATGCAGTCCATTGGCAACAGCACCTGAAAGACCCACATCATAAAAAAGCAGATTTCTTCTTGCACCTCATCTGGGATCTCAACCCCTACTATACCTCAAGTCCTATCAAAAACCTGCACTGATAGGAATGAAGGTATAGCAATAGGTGCCACAAGTACTTGCACCCAATCTGCTAGCAGTACAACAGCTGTGGATTTTAGCAGGCAAATTTTTCTACGCCAGTTGCTGAATCATAAAAAAAAAAAAATACTGTCCCAGTCATCCACATGCTCAGCGTATAAATGCTAGCTTGGCCAAATTGCTAGCACTACAACTACTGCCTTTTCAGCTGGTAGACTCTGCCCCCTTTCGTGAATTTGTGGAATGTGCTGTACCACAGTGGCAGGTCCCAAAAATAAATTTCTTTTCAGGTAAGGCCATTCCAGCTCTCTACCATCATGTGGAAGGCAATGTTTTGTCCTTGTTGGACAGGGCAGTCAGCAGCAAGTTTCACATTACCGCTCACTCATGGTCCAGCAGGCATGGTCAGGAGCCTTACCTTTTCTTCATGGTGCACTGGCTTACTCTGTTGGCAGCTAGGAAGGATGCAGGACAGGGTTCAGTGTTGGAGCTTGTTCCGCCACCTCGCCTCCAAAAATCTGATGGTGTACTCACCTTTGTTGCCAGCAGTTTAGACATTAATGGCTGTGTGTTGAGTTATTTTGAGGGGACAGCAAATGTACACTGTTATACAAGCTGTACACTCACTACTTTACATTGTAGCAAAGTGTTGTCACATGAAAAGATAGAATAAAATATTTACAAAAATGTGAGGGATGTACTCACTTTTGAGAGATACTGTATAATACAGTGCAGAGTATATAGTGCTGTTAGGTAAACCAGATTACCAGCACCAGAAAACCAGTGCCAGCTTATGCTAATATTCATGTGCATTGTTCACGTGCTAATACTTATAGGCAGAGATGCACTATTCCTGTTCAAAGTGCTTGCATTTATGTGCGCACTCGCCCATGCACATGCGCACGTGCATATAGGAATTAGTGTGCATAATTGGTGCCTATTTAAACTGGCCTGTCATCATGAGCAGTTGCTGAATGGTCTTCAGCTTGTACCTGTATTCCTGTGACCTGATCCATTGAACCTGCTTACCTGTGTATGACCCGGCTTCCTCCTGAACTCTGCCTTTGCTCCTTCATTAATCTTGTTCACCTGATCCTGTTTACTGGACTTGCCTGCTGATTCTGTACTACGCTGCCCGGCTGTTACCTACATTGGCCTGCTTCCTGGACTTGCTTTGTCTGATAACTCGGTCCCTTAATACCTGGCTGCTGCTGGTCGCTGCCTGCATACCGGCTCTGCTACCATCTCCTGCTCTGGTGTCAAGCTTCTTCAGCATCCTGTTCCTAAGACTGCGATTAGCAGCTTCATCCACCTAAGTGCGGACTTCACCAGCCAGCTACTCCAGCACTCGTGCCACTTTGTGCCCTCACACTCTCCGTCTGCACCTTCAGAAGTGTTGGGCAGGAGGTGCAAGAGAGGCCTCCGCAACATTCCAGTCGTCACCAGGTACGTGATAAGTGTAGTCCGTGTAGTGTATATATATTACAGTTCGGAGTACATAGTGCAGTCTGCCTAGTATATATAATACTAGGGATGGGCTGAAAACCCTCTGGTTCGGTTCGCACCAGAACATGCAATCAGGCAAAAAATTTGTGCGAACATTTGAACACCGTTAAAGTCTATGGGACCCGAACATGAAAAATCTAAAGTGCTCATTTGAAAGGTTTATAAGCAAGTTATTGCTCTAAAAAGTGTATGGGGACCCAGGTCCTGCCCTAGGGGACATGTATCAATGCATAAAAAAACATTTAAATCAATAGTTTTTTCAGGAGCAGTGATTTTAATAATGCTTAAAGTGAAACAATAACAATGAAATATTCCTTTAAAGAATGTGCCTGGGGGGGTCCCTTAGTCAGCCTGTAAAAGGGCACACCTCTGTGATGTTTAGAACAGTGCCAGAGCAAAATGACATTTGTAAAGGAAAAGTTGTCATTTAAAAGCTGTAATGTATTGCCAGCTCCCGGCAATATAGATAAAAATCACTGGAAAAATTTGCATAGGGTCCCCCCAGTCCATACCAGGCCTTCGGGTCTTGTTTAGATTTTAAGGGGAACCCCGCGCCAAAATGTTTTAAAAAATTGACATGGGGTCCCCCCTAAAATCCAAACAGAACCTTATCCAAGCATGCAACCTGGCCGGCCAGAAGGGGGGGGGACGAGCGAGCACCCCCCCTCCTGAACCGTACCAGGCTACATGCCCTCAACATGCTGAGTATGGGTGCTATGGGGCAGGAGGGGCGCCCTCCACCCCAAAGCACCTTGTCCCCATGTTGATGGGGACAAGAGCCTCTTCCCTACAACCCTGGGCTGTGGTTGTGGGGGTCTGAGGGCGGGGGGGGGCTTATCGGAATCTGGAAGCCCCCTTTAATAAGGGGGCCTCCAGATCCCGCCCCCCCCATGTGAATTAATATCGGGTACATCATACCCCTTCTACTTGACCAAAACTGTCAAAAAAAGAAAAAAAAACAGGAGACAACTGGGGACAAGTCCTTTATTAAAAAATAAAAAATAAAAATAAGTGTCCTTCGTTGTAATCCATCGTCAATCACAGTGAGTGACAGACCCGAAAAAAATACAAAAAAACAATGAACATCTCCCCCTCCATGGGAGGGCTCCCGCCGACTGAGCTCTCTTTGTTTTGACGTTTTATTTATATAGAAGGGCAGGGCCACCCAGTTAACTGCCCCTATGATGTCACATGATGTCAGAATGGGGCGGGGTCACCCTTTACGTCACTCGGTGCCCTGCACTATAAATGAAACGTAAACACAAAGCCAGCACAGATGTCGGCAGCCCTCCCATGGAGGAGGAGCTGTGCACGCCGTTTACGGCAATGCATTATGGGGAGCTCCGCAGCGGCAGAGTTGCTGCGATCGCCCCATAATGTTCTTAATTCGACTAACGGGAGAACACCCAATATTCGAGTCAAACTTACGCTCGACTCAACCGCGGGCCCATCCCTATATAATACAGTGCAGAGTATATAGTGCAGTCTGTGTAGTATATATAATACAGATCAGAGTATATAGTGCAATACGCGTAGTATATATAATACAGTGCAGAGTATATAGTGCAGTCTGTGAAGTATATACAATACAGTTCAGAGTATATAGTGCAGTCCGCGTAGTATATATAATACAGTGCAGAGTATATAGTGCAGTCCGCGTTGTATATATAATACAGTTCAGAGTATATTGCGTGGTCCGTGTAGTATATATAATACAGTTCAGAGTACAGTAAAACCTTGGTTTGAGAGCGCTTTGCAAGACAAGCAAAATTTTAAATACATTTTGACTTGAAGTGATGTCTTGATATACTAGTAGCGTCAAACACATTTAATGAAGGTACAACATTTAGCAACTCACATGGTTGATGATTAAAACAGGCACATCTAAGTATGCAGGCATTCAGGGTAAAGCTGTCCACATAGACCGTTCTCCATACCACCATCAACGTCATCCCTTCCACGTTGCACTCCATGAGCGCTTTAAGCCCCACTTTCAGATCGCTCTACTGCAGGGTAGTCTTCCCAGTCACGATTGCAAACTGACAGTGGTGAGAGCTGGCGGTGCGGAGGACGGTCTATGTGGACAGTTATACCCCAGATGCCTGCATACTTAGGTGTGCCTCTTTTAATCATCAACCACGTGAGTTGCTAAATGTTGTACCTTCATTAAATGTAACCATATTGCTACACTCTCACAGAGGCACCACTCTTCTCTTTTATACTCTGTAGCTCCTGCTGGATTTTGCTTCTAATCCCCTTGTGGAGCCTGCCTTTTGTGGATGGACATTTTATCGTTACACAGCATTGCTATAATCTGTGAAGAAGTCTATAAGCAGTTGAAGAGTCTTACAGAAGCCCCAGTTTTAGCATATGCTGATCCATCTAAACCCTATGAGCTTCATGTGGATGCTGCGGGGTGAATGTAATTTCCGGTATTGCTGGATAATCTGCAACATCCGGGAGTGGCCTGCACACGGGGACACCAGAACATGGCAACAGCGGATGACTTCTTCCCTAATTCATAATGCATAGGCCCAAAGTAAATGAGCAAACAACAAAATAAATAACTAAATCACTGGCCACAAAAATAAAAGTAAAAATTGCCCAAAGGGCACATTTCTGATCCAGCGAGGATGATGGTTACTTCTAGCATGCAGGTTAAAGCATACCTGCACCCTAAGACAAGATTTTGTTGAACAGGGGGCCATCCTTAAAAATAAATTTAGAGAAAAGGAGTATCCTGAAACCACCCACATTGTACACCCACTATAATACACCCACATTCAATAAGCCTTCTGTAGCATTACCCCCATAGGAGTTGCAAATGAAAGGGATTCCCTGCTCCTGCATAGCCAGGCACACCGAATCTTCATAAGCACCCAGAGTCAGAGAACAGTCTGTGACTTTGTTTCTTGTTATTTATTAGAGGGTTAATAACTTGGATAGGTTATGGGATGCCCGTCAACCAATCACACAACAGCAACTCAATGCATTTAGGCATCTAAACGTGGTGAAGACGACTTGCTGAAGTTTAAACTGAGAATCAGAATGAGGAAGAAAGGGGATTTAAGTGACTTTGAATGTGGCATGGTTGTTGGTGCCAGGGAGCTGGTCTGAGTATTTAAAAAACTGCTGACCTACTGGGATTTTTATGCACAATCATACCTAGGGTCCGAAAAAGAGAAAATATCCTGTGAGTGGCAGTTGTGTGGACTAAAATGCCTTGTTGATGTCAGAGGTCAGAAAGGCAACAATAACTCAAATAATGACTCGTTACAACCAAGTTATGCAGAATACCATCTCTGAACGCACAACACATCAAAGCTTGAAGCAGACGGGCTACAGCAGCAGAAGTCCACACTGGGTGCTACTCCTGTCAGATAAGAACATGAAACTGAGGCTACAATTCCCACAGGCTCACTAAAATTGGACAATAGACGATTGGTGTTTGCGCGAGTCGGCAATGGCGCCAAAACAGCCATTTAAGCTGTCAGCACCCTGCAATCGGTGCTGTCCGTTCTACAGCTTTCCTGTAACCTGTGACGCCTGTGTTTACTCTGAAGAGATCTTCCTGTACCTGTGACCCCGGCTTTACTTGAACTTTGTTGCTTTCTGCCTGCCCTGACTCCCGGCCTGTCTACGACTACTCTTTTGCCTGCTACTTTGTACCACCGCTGCCCGAACGTTGCTGACCTTGCTTGTACCTGACTACCCACCTGCTTGCTCCATCTGCACCACCATTCTTCTGCCTAGCACGAGCTTCAGTGGACCCTCACATACCACCAGTGATCCAGTCCAACCCTTGTGCTCATTTGAGCTCCAGAACTCCCTGTCTGCACTACCAGGGGTTCTTGAACCAGGGCCACAAGAGAGGTGATCCCCTGCATAAGTCAGACTCGTCCACCAGGTACGTGACAGTAACGGACAGCCATGTCCGTATCTGCGCATGGGACCTCTCCAATGGATGATTTATGTGCACATCATGCAGGGCTAACCCAAGCCGTGAAGAACTTACAGGAAGGTTACACCCGCCTATAGGAATAGTACAGGAGCTCTCCATGCTAGGTCCAGGCAGTCCTGGCCAGTCTACCCCACACACCATTGTGACCTTACCAACTGAGCCCAAGGTGCCCATGCCAGAGTGGTTCTCAGAAGACCGCAGGAAATTCCAGGCATTTCGTAACTCCTGCGAACCATACTTTGCCCTCTAGCCACAGACTTTCCTGCCGGAAGCTACTAAAGTGGGACTGGTAATCTCCCTTCTCCTAGAAGAGCCACAAGCCTAGGCTCACTGCCTTCTGGAACAAAAGGCCCCAGAGACCACCAGTTTGGACCAGTTCTTCCAAGCCATGGCCCATCTGTATGAGGATCCCCACCAGGAGGCCACAGCGGAGGCAGCCCTCCATGCCCTACAGCAAGGCTGCCTTACAGCGGAAAAATGTGTCTCTGAGTTCTGGTGCTGGAGCGCAGACACCGCCTGGAATGATGCGGTCCTCTGCTATCAATTCAGGCTGGGTCTCTCTGAGCCACTCAAGGATGAGCTGGCCCGAGTTGGGTTACCACATACCCTCAATGATTTGATCAATCTGGCCATCCAGATAGATCATCATTTGCGGGAAAGCAGAGCCGAGAGATCCGCAGGGCCCGCACGCCTTACCTGGATGATGCCCAGAGATATCCTGCTCCAAGTCCAGCTACCTCCTTCTCCTCCATTCCACCAGACCACCCGGAGCCCATGCAAATCGGGCTTCTTTGCCCATCACTAACTTCCGAGGATCGTCAAAGATGCATGTCCCAAAACCTGTGCCTCTACTGTGGAGCCACGGGCACCTGGTGAGGAACTGCCCCACCAAGGCCGGTAAGTGCACATCCACTAACCATGAGAGACTGATGTACTTGCCAAGTGACAAAGCTCATCTTGTACTTTCTATTTTTCTGCAGCTTCCTAGCAGGACTATCCCAGTACAGGCTATCCTTGACTCAGGTGCGTGCAGCTGCTTTGTTGACACCACCTTCACAACGCACCCCCAGATACCACTCCGACCCAAGGAACATCCCATGGTAGTCCGGATAGCTGATGGGTCAACTATTAAGTCTGGCACTGTTACCCAAGAAACCATCCCTGTGCTTACCAAGACTGAGGGAGGACACTCTGAGTTTCTGCTACTGGATGCCTTCGCGTCCCCACTGTTCCCGGTTATCCTAGGCATCCCATGGCTCTGGACTCACAACCCCCAGATTAACTGGGCAACCGGAGAAGTGCGCTTCACTTCCTCCTATTGTCTTCACCACTGCCTGCCACGGTCACCAGAAAACCCCTCGTCTGTGCTCTGTCTGGACACTGACATCGACCAGGACTCCCGCCTGGCCATCCCAGCACCCTATTATGACTTCTTGGACGTTTCTAGTAAAAAGGGGGCTGATGTCCTCCCACCTCACATGCCCTACGACTGTCCAATCGACCTCCTACCGGAGGCTGAGGTTCCGTTCGGGCAGATCTTTCCTTTGTCCGAGGTGGAACTGGTAGCCCTCAAGGCTTACCTGGACGAAAAACTGGAGAAAGGTTTCAATCAGGCCGTCTACATCACCAGCAGGAGCAGGGATCTTCTTCGTAGAGAAGAAGGACCATTCCCTCAGGCCCTACATTGATTACCGGGATCTTAATCGGATCTCCGTCAAGAACCGGTATCCTCTGCCTTTGGTCCCTGAGCTTTTCTAGAGGCTTTGAACAGCAGCTGTCTTCACCAAGTTGGACCTCCGCGGGGCATATAACCGTAATCGCAAACGTGAAGGGGATGAGTGGAAGACGGCTTTCCGAATGTGGTTCGGACATTACGAGTATGTCGTGATACCCTTTGGAATGTGCAACGCCCCGCAGCATTTCAGCACTTGGTGAATGATGTCTTTCGGGACTACCTGAATCAGTTTTGTACTTATCTATTTGGACGACATACTGATTTTCTCCCCCTCACTGGAAGAGCACCGCAGGCACGTAAAAAGCGTGCTTACCCGCCTCAAACAACACGGTCCCTATGCCAAAGTGGAAAAATGCGCCTTTGAGTGTGCCAGCATTTCCTTTCTAGGATTCAACATTTCCACCTCTGGAATCACCATGGACCCGCAGAAGGTCTTGGCCATCTTAGACTGGCCAGCCCCAGTCGACAAGAAGGGAGTCCAGCGCTTTGTTGGGTTTGCAAATTTTTACTGGAAATTCATTAAGGGGTTCTCGGCAGTCATCACCCCGATAACCCAGCTTACCAAACAGGACTCACGTTTCCGCTGGACTCCCGAGGCCCACAAGGCCTTCTCATGTCTCAAGAAGCTATTCATGTCTGCTCCCGTTCTCAAACACCCTGATCCTGCATTGCCCTATACTCTAGAAGCGGACGCCTCTGAGACGGCAGTAGGATCAGTCCTCTCACAGAGACGAGGTCCAAAGGCCTCACTCCATCCCATTGCTTTCTTCTCCCAGAAACTCTCACCACCAGAGAAGAATTACGATGTCGGTGACATCGGCTCTGGAGGAGTGGCAGTACCTCCTGGGAGGGAGCTTCACATCCTATCTTGCATTTTACAGACCATAAAAACCTTGAGTATCTGCAGACTGCCAAGAGGCTCAAACCTCGGCAGGCAAGATGGGCACTGTTTTTCTCTTGTTTCCAGCTGCACATCACCTACAGACCCGGGGCTAAGAACGTAAAGCCGGATGCTCTGTCTAGAATGTTTCATGTCTCAGAAGACACCTCCCCTCCAGACACAATATTACTGGCTCACAGTTTTTTAACTCACCCAGGAAGACCTTCTTACCCGGATCAGGAGATCCCTTGCCGGCCTCACTGTGCCGCTGGATCCCTGACTCACCTTGAAGGATGGGCTGTGGTGGTTCGACAACCGACTCTATGTTCCACTGGAGCTACGCTTAACAACTCTCGGACTCCGCCATGATCTTAAATTGGCTGGGCACTTTGGTGGTCGCAAGACAACAGAACTACTTTCCGTTCATTTTGGTGGCCTCGCTTAAATGAAGACTGCAGGGACTATGTGAGTGCTTGTCCTGTCTGTGCTATAAACAAGACAGAAAAACCAAAGGCATGGGGCCTACTTAAACCACTACCTATTCCAGAACGACCACGGTCCCAGATTTCAATGGACTTTATAGTCGAGCTGCTGCCATCTGCAGGTTTCAACACTATTCTGGTGGTGGTGGACCACCTCACAAAGTTGGCCCATTTCATACCCATGAAAGGTACCCCCACGGCAGCTGAAACTGCAGAAGTCTTCATAAAGGAGGTGGTCCATCTACACAGGATTCCCATCAATATAGTATCGGATATGTAGTTTACATCCCATTTTTGGAGATCCATATGCTGCTCTCTGGGAATTGACCTGGCCTTCTCCTCGGCATATCATCCACAGTCTAACAGTCAAACAGAGAGGACCAACCAGACCCTCGAACAATACCTTCGGTGTTACTCCTCGTACTCCCAGGATGACTGGGTTTCCCTGCTGCCGGTAGCTGAGTTCGCCTACAATAACTCCGTTTATTCTGCCACCAAACAGTCCCCATTCTGGGCGAACCTGGGATACCATCCTACCTTTTTACCCAACCTGTTTACAGAGAGTACCGTACCTGCTGTTCTGGAAATCTCTCAATTCCTGGAAAAGAACAACAAGCTCCTTCAGGAAACTCTCTCCCAGACTCAGGCCATCAACAAGAGAAATTTTGACAAGGGGAGACAAGGAAAACTAGAACTCCAATCTGGTCAGTGGGTCTGGTTGTCCACAAAGAATCTGAGACTGTCCTGCCCCTCTAAAAAGCTTGGGCCAAGATACATCAGGCCCTTTCCCATTAAGAGGAAGAATAACAGAGTAGCTTACGAGCTGGATCTACCTTCTTCTGTGGACATTCACCCAGTTTTCCATGTGAATTTACTCAAGCCAACAGTCAAGGATCTCTTCCCTGGGCGTAGTACAGCCCCACCTGAACCAGTCTTGGTGGACGGAGAGGAGGAGTTTGAGGTGGAAACCATCCTCGACTGCAGGAAAAGAGGAAGCATCACCCAATTCCTGGTAAAGTGGAAGGGCTACGGGCCCGAAGAGAGCTCTTGGGAGCCAGAAGATAACCTACACGCTGAAGAGTTAATTAGGGCCATCGGGCTTTGTGACCAACACTATAGGGCTCAACCAGGCGCTGTAGTACTCCTCTATCACGTCTAACTCCAACATGGTTTTTATTTC
>BLSH010005339.1:272778-295129 GCA_018402905.1 Glandirana rugosa
CTATTCCAGTCATTAAGGAGTCCCTAAAAATGAGATACAATGGCTTTGAAATGACAGAGCTCAATTCCTTTAAGGTCCGTGGATGGATGCCATCTGGTCCAGGTGCTTTACCTTTATTCTGTCTAAATACTTCTGGACCATTTCACTTTTGAGCCATTGTGGATCATTTGTAGCTGTGTCACTACCATCCCCATTATGGACATGAGCTCCCCCATGCTCCTTTGTATACACAGAGCTGAAGAAAGTATTTAATAAGTTTGCCTTCTCATTGTCCCCAGTCACACACTCTAGATTATTTTGTAAAGGGCCTACATGCTCAGACCTGACCTTTTTACTATTAATATATTTGAAGAATTTTTTGGGGTTTGTCTTACAATCTTTTGCAATCTGTCGTTCGTTGAGAATTTTTGCATCCTTGATTTCCTTTTTACATATTCTGTTATATTCTTAGGAGTAGGAGGAGGAGGCAACAGGAGGCAAAGAGAATTGCCCTGCAATCCTCGGTGGTGGAAGGACATGAGCCAAACTGCTATCCGCCTCAGGCCCACCCGCCACTACATTTGCCCAGTGTGCAGTTAGCGAGATATAGCGTCCCTGCCCATGCTTACTGGTCCACGTATCACTGGCTATGTGGCCCTGCCAACCCTCTTGGCTGCAACAGCCCAACTCCATAGTCCCTGCTGACTCTGCATACCTCTCAGACTTTCTCTCTTGCTAGCACAATCTTTTCTAGCGTGCCTCTACAGCATCTCTGGGTGTGTGTCACTAACCGACACCTGGTGGGTCCCTCCTGGAGACTTGCTCAGCAGCACCACTCGTTACTCTCTCCTGCTCCCTGGAAAGGACTTCCCATGGGATGTACTGAGGGGTCCCTTCCACTCCTGAGCCTCCAGACCCAAGGTCACCCCCCAGACTGGGGGCTCCCCGTAAGGTCTCCGTAACTAGTGCTTCATCTCCCAGCTCTTCCACCAGAACTCTCCTTCCTAGCTGGGCTAATTCTGAGTCATGGGGAAAGCAAAAGAATTGTCAAAGGATCTGTGGGAAAAGGTAGTTGAACTGTAGAAAACAGGAAAGGGATATAAAAGATATCCAAGGAATTGAGAATACCAATCAGCAGTGTTCAAACTTTAATAAAGTGGAAAATGAGGGGTTCTATTAAAACCAAACCATGGTCAGGTAGACCAACTAAAATTTCAGCCAGGACAATTGTTTGGGATGCAAAGAAAAACCCAGAAATAACTTCAGGACTCTCTGAAAACATGTGGTGGGGCTGTTGCACAATAAGGAGGCAGTTGAAGAAAGATGGGCTGCATGGTCGAGTCACCAGAAGAAAGCAATTACTATGTAAATGCCACAAAGTATCCCACTTACAATACACCAAACAGCACAGAGACAAGCCTCAAACCTTCTGGCACAAAGTCATTTGGAGTGCTGAGACCTAAGTTGAGCTTTTTGGCCACAACCATAAATTATACCTTTGGAGAGGAGTCAACAAGGCCTGTGAAACACGGAAGTGGATTGCTGATGTTTTGGGGATGTGTGAGCTACAAAGGCACAGGAAATTTGGTCAAAATTGATGGCAAGATGAATGCAGTATGTTATCAAAAAATACTGGAGGAATATTTGCATTCATCAGACAGGAAGCTGCGCATGGGACGTACTTGGTCATTCCAACATGACAGTGATGCAAAACACAAGGCCAAGTGAACCTGTCATTGGCTACAGCAAAATAAAGTGAAGGTTCTGGAGTGACCATCTCAGTCTCCTGACCTCAATATCATTGAGCCACTCTGGGGAGATCTCAAACATGCAGTGCATGCAAGACAGACCAATAATTTCCAGGATATGGAGGCTTTTTGCCAAGAGGAATGGACAGCTTTACCATCTGAGAAGATAAAAAGCCTCATCCACAAATACCACCAAAGACTTCAAGCTGTCATTGATGTTAAAGGGTGCAATACACTGTATTAAGAACTGGGGTATGTAAACTTTTGATCAGGGTCATTTGTGTACTTTCTATTGTCATTATGATTTAAAAAGAGTAAACACAGTTGATTGCTAATAAACGGCTTCAGCCACTTACCATGAGTGAAATAAATGTTTTTGTGTTCTCATTCATAGTCTCTGAAAAATGGCCAAGAAATCATAAATTCTGTCAGGATATGTAAACTTATGAGCACAACTGTATATGCAGTGTTATATGGGGAAAAAATATTGGGGGGGTGGGGGGTGTGACACCATATTTTACCACACCAGGTGACACCAACGCTAGTGACGCCACTGGAATGAGCTTCAGGATTTCATTAATATGCAATTACACCGATCAATCATGACATTATGACCACCCATCTAATATTAAGTAGGTTCCTGTTTTGCCACCAAAAAAAGCTCTGTCCTGTCGAGACATGGATTGTACTGCATCTCTGAACCATATGCTGGTATAGTATCTGGCACCAAGCTGTCAGTAGAAGATCCTGTAATCCTCCACTGGATTTCCTTCTCCCCATAATGCATCCTGGTGCCATCTACCCAGGTAAATGATGCACAAACACCAGCGATCCATGTGATATAAAAGAAAATGTGATTCATCAGACCAGGCCACCTTCTTCCATTGCTCCATAGCAATTTTGGCCGTGGTCACGGATTGGCATAGATACTCTGACCGGTCTGTGGCTACACAGTCACACTGGACAGAATGTATACAGGTATTACACATGTAAGTTGTTGCTTCTGCAGGCAGACCAAGACCACACCTGTAAGTGCTATTATAATATTTTTTTATATAAGTGAAAGATGCTTTCCTCTTTAAAGGGACTGTGGCACCAAACCTGCAGGTAAAGCACAGAAAAGTAAGGTATTTTAAATGTGTACTTACAGCATTATTTCCATTCCATAAATGATTTTTATTAATCTGCAATGTCCCTTTGAACCTTTTAGGGAATTCAGTCACTGCAGGAGCTGATTCTCTAGCACAACCACAGTCCTCCCTCTCTTCTGACAAGTCAAAGCTCTCTCCTCTTCTGAGAATTTGTCATTACTGACTTTGATGGCCCAGCTCCTCCACCTTGCACCTCCCCACATAACCTTTTATAGGGGAGATGTAATATGGAATATCATAGAGTGCCACTTGAGTGACAGCTCTAAGGGCTCGTTTACACATGCTTTGGCTTCAACTCACATTAAAGCTCCTACTGCTTCAACAAGCTTTTATGATGTATTTTTGAGGCTTTGGTGCTTCAATGAGGCTTCGGTGGTGCTTCGATGAGGCTTTGGTGGTGCTTTGATGAGGCTTCGGTGGTGCTTTAGTGGTGGTTTGTTGAAGCTTGGCCGATGCCCTGTGTGTTTGTTGATATCTCACACCTGCAATTCACTCCAAAACAAAGCAAAGCTAAAGCTGAATTAACGCCTCTGAAAAGCCACAGGTGCTTCAAGTGAGCTTCAAACAAGCTTTGTCATAGACTTCTATGGAGGCCTTGAAGAGGCTTTGAAGCATGGCTAAAGCTACATGGGGTATAATTTTTGATGCAAAGCTAAAGCAAAGCAAAGCCAACGCAAGGTGTAAACAGGACTGTAAGCTAACTATTTTATTTAGTGACATGGGCTTTGGCTGACGTTAACAGAGCATTATCAAAACCTGTCTGATGCCCTGTTTTGAAGCAAGTGTAAATGAGCCCTAAGTCTGCTAGAGCTGCTGACATCACATCCATATTGGTGGCACCCAGAAGTAGCCTCAGGCCCTTTAAAGCGTTTGTAAGGGCATTTTTTTCAATTAATGTAATATAAAATCCTGCTAATGCTTATAATTTGTGCTTTCTTGTTTTAAAAAAGATTACCAGATGCCGATTTACTTGGAAAATCCTGACTAACAAATTCCTCTCTTGTCCTTACTGACAGCTATGCTTCATATTTCTGGTCCCAGGTATGCAGAACTGCTGTCCCTGCAATTCCTTCTCCTAGTGTGTACATTCCTATGAAGCCTCATAAGTAAAGCATCTGACATCATGATTCTCAACAGGACACTTCTGTGCCAAAACATTAAAATGGAAACAGATGAGAAGAATTTAAGATTAATTTTGCCTTGTGCCCCTACAGAGAGAATAAAACTTGTTTTACTGTAAAGTTCACGCAATCGGTTAAGGAAATCAATTACCAGCCCCCTGTCGAGAAGGTGACATTGTGTTACTCTAAACATTTATTACCACCAGTAAAAACTGATATTTCAGCTTAGAGTAGCAACTGGCAGGTTGAAACACCCACTGGTTTATATATTTTGAAAAAATTGGTGACTACATCTATGACATTAATCAAAACATCATCATTATAATGTACTGTATTCATTCTCCTTTTATATATATATATATATATATTTTTTTTTTTTTCAATAATAGTTTATTGACAAAAGTTTAACAAAAGCAGATAGGTTTGTACAATTACATTGTACCATTGAATGATGTAAGATTGTAAATGTTGACAAAAGTCTTTTACAAAAATATGTTGATTCATCAAACAATAACAAATACAAAATTAATACTTCCTAATGACGTGGTTATACTTTTGCATATATTACTTATCCTGGTAATTATGGGAACTGTGATTCTTACATATGTAGGTGTACCCCTTTTGTTGTTTGTTTTATAATGTGAGAGTCAAACGAATCTGATGTTTACTCTTGTGTTGAGTTGAAATGTTTAATAGCGTTCTTATTGTTAATTAAGAAGTAAGGTTTTATCCTCAATATGTTATATTTTTTTCTGTGTGAATAGTACTGTTTTCTAAGATGTCTTCAGCAGATCAATGTATTCCTCAGATAGTTTGAAGGTAATCCAAGGCCTCCACATTTTATGGAATTGGCTGGTGATTTCTTTTTTTATTGCGATTTGTTCTTCCATCTCATTTATCTCGTTTATTTTTTTTAACCAATCTTTAATGGATGGTATTCATGTGGACCTCCATAAAAGTGGGATGAGTGTTTTAGCTGCGTTGATCATATGTCTAGACAGTGATACTTTGTATTTCCTGTAAGGAAGATTGTTTATGTTTATTAAACAAAAGGGAGCGTCTAGATTTGATTCCGTCTCTGTAATGTGTTTGGTCCATTTTATGAATTCATTCCAGAATTTTTGGATTTTGTAGCAAGACCACCAAATATGAATGAATGTCCCCTCTTCTTTGTGGCATCTCCAGCACCTGTCTGATTCGGTTGGTGACCATCTTTTTATTTTAACTGGAGTGATGTACCATTGGGAATGGATTTTAAAGGATGTCTCCTGCATACGAGTGGTTAGGGAACACTTATGGGTGAATACGCAAGCTTTCTCCCATTGCTCCTCTGGGATTTGAATATTCAATTCTTGTTCCCAAAGGCGTTTATGTTTATCAATATAATCGGTGCTTGGCTAGGAGATCCATTTATATGCCATTGAGGTGGCTCCTTTTAGTGGAGTTTTTTTGTAGCAATTTTTTTCTAAATCAGTTAGTGGTCTTGTCATACTCATTTTTTGTTTATTATTCTGAATGAAGTCATGAATTTGGATGTAGGTCCAGAAGTTTAACTTTTGGTTTGTGACCTTCTTGTTAAGAGATTGAAAGGGTAGAATATGATTCTTGTTTATGCAGTTGTGTACCAGCAATGGTAGGTTTTTTGTTGTATGTAATAGTTTTATATTATCTATTCCTGGTGGGAAATCAGGATTTCCGGCGAAAGGAGTTAGGGGGCTGGTATTTGTAGTAAGGATGTGATTTTCAGCCACTTTTTGGCATAACTTTAGGGTAGTGTTGATTAGTGGGTGGTTCCCAATTTTACTAGGGTAATGTGTTGGAGTAGTCCATGGTAGAAAATTGTTGTAGATACCATCTTCTTCTTGTTCTAGTTTAACCCATTCTTTATGGTCAGCGTGGCAGTGCCAGTCAATGAGTCTGGTGATGTGGGTTGCATAATAGTATTTCTTAAAGTCAGGAATTCACAGACCTCCTTTGTTTTTAGGATAAGAGAGTTGTTTTAATTGGATACGCAGTCTTTTATGTGCCCAAATAAAGTTTCTTTTAGCTGTAGGAAGAGACAGAGAAGTCTAGACAGAATTGTTTCATATTCCAAGCTTCAAGGTCTGCTTCAATTTTTTTAAGTAGCGGAAGATAATTATGTTGGTATATATCTTTCAGTTCTAGGGTCAATTTGATACCTAAATAGTTAAGGGCTGCTTTTTCCCATTTGTAAGGGCAGTTACATTTGGTGATTTGTTCTATGTCTTTAGGAAGTGTTAGATTCAATGCTTCTGACTTACTGCTATTTATCTTGAAGTTATATATATATTTAAATAGTTGTAATATTTTATTTAGATTGGATATGGTGATGTGAGGTTGCATCACAAAAACAGTAAGTCATCCGCATAAGCAGCTAATTTAAATTCTCTTTTGTCTATATTGAATCCATGAATATTTGTGTTAATATTGATGGTACTTATTAGTGGCTCCAAGGTTATTATGAACAGTATTGGGGATAGAGGGCAACCTTGTCTTGTTCCATTTCTTATTTGGATTGGGTCTGAGAGGAAGTTGTTGATTTTTATTCTTGCTGTTGGTTTTTCATATAAGGATTTAATCCAAAGCATAATTTTATTGCCTAATCCAATGTATGCGCAAGTGTTGAACATGTAATCCCAAGCAACTCTGCCGAAGGCTATCTCCGTGTCTGTTGACAGGAGAAGGCCTTCTATTTTGTCATGGTGTGTCCGATGGATCAGGTTGAGAGCTTTTATAATGTTGTCTTTTGCTTCGCGGCCTGGCATAAAGCCTACTTGTTCTGGACCTATTATCATTTGGAGTAATGGTTTTAGTCTATTGGCTAGGATTCCTGCTAGAAGTTTAAGGTCTATATTTAGTAACGAAATTGGTCTATAATTTGAGCATTTTTTTGTGGTCTTTGTCTGGTTTCGGCAGAACCGTGATTTGTGCTGAAAGGAACTCTTTGGAGGGTTTTGCCCCTTTATTCAGTGAGTTGAGGGCATCAGTTAGGGGGGTTGATGAGTAGTTGTTTAAAAGTTTTACAATATAATGAAGTAAGGCCACCTGGTCCAGGGCTTTTGCCCGATTTGAGATTTTTTTGTGGCATTTGATATTTCTATTATCGTGATGTCGCTCTCTAATTTTTTGGTGTCAGCTTGTGATAATTTAGGTAATTTACTCTGGAGGAGAAATTCATTGATGGTTGTTTCCCTGTGCTCTGATGTTTTACTAGTTATTTTGTGGTGGTATATTGTATAGACCAGAGTAATAATCATGGAAGATCTTTGATATTTTGGTTGTGTCATAAATTTCTGTCCCTTTTTTGTCATGGATACTATGTATGTTATTTGCAATTTTTGCATCTTTTAGGGCTCTGGACATATATTTGCTACTCTTATCTCCATATTCATAGTAAATGTTTTTTTTAAAGAATAATGATCTTTTAATTCTATTGTCTATCAGGGATTGTAGTTCTTTCCTTGCTTCAAGTAAATTATGTTCTATTTTAATAGCTAGGGAGTGTTTATGTGTATTTTCTAATTGTGTTATCTTTGTGATCAGGTTGTTAAGGTGGGATTCTTTTTTCGTTTTTGCACCCCATTTGATGAAGTTTCCCCTGATCACACATTTGTGTGCTTCCCAGACTGTTAATGGTGAGGTGTCTTGTGGGTCGTTCGTTTGAAAATATTGAGAGATTTCTTGTTTAATGTGGGATTGAATTTCCGAGTCAGTAATCAGTGAGGGGTTTAGTCTCCAATTAAAGGTTTTTGGGTCTTTAGATTTTGTGTTTAACTGTATAGAAATGCGAGCATGATCCGATAGTAAGATATTGCCTATTTCAGCGTGTTGTAGTACCGGTATGTCCCTTTGTGAGATAAATAAATAGTCAATTCTAGTGTATCTTTTGTGTGGGTTAGAGTAAAATGTGAAGTCTTTTTCATTTGGGTTTAATAGCCTCCATGTGTCCACCAGAGTTAGTGAATTAAGGAGTGATTTGATCTTTCAATTCATCTATCATTGCTTGGCAGAATGAGATGTGCGTCTTATTGGGGAAGTAAACGTTCGCTAATGTGGTAGGAGTACCTGAAATTGAACCTTTTGGAAATAGGTACCTACCTTCCGAGTCTGCGAGTATTTTTTCTGTCACAAATGTGGAGTTTTTACTTAATAGAATTGAAACCCCTTTTGTTTTAGCGATTGGATTAGTTAAGTGATATATCTTATTAAAGAAGTTATTAGTAATTTTTGGTGTTTGCATACCTCTAAAATGGGTTTCT
This sequence comes from Glandirana rugosa, assembly GCA_018402905.1. Taxonomy (NCBI): domain Eukaryota; kingdom Metazoa; phylum Chordata; class Amphibia; order Anura; family Ranidae; genus Glandirana; species Glandirana rugosa. The sequence goes on from BLSH010005339.1 coordinate 281,058, forward strand.
TGGAGGAAAACTATCTGTGGGTTGTGTTTTTTAAGTTCCTTTAATATTTTTTTATTTTTTTCTGTTGTGCTCAGTCCATTTACATTGTGTGAAATTACTGTGGGGTTTTTCCCCAAGTTTGAATAAGCCATGATAATATTTTAGTTTGGGTTTATTAGTGTGTATGTCTGCTTAGGAAGAGTTGAACTGAATTGTGTTTTGGTTCAATTTTGTGTTTTCTCTGTTGATACGACCTCCGACCTGACTCGCAGCTTCGGGGGTACATAATGTTTTTAGAAATCAAGAATTATTCAGTAGTTCACTTGTATTGTAATTCTTTCTATTGGGGATAGTGGAAGTAGCTTTCTTTGGCGGGGAAAGAATAGTTATTATGTTCTAGGTTAATTAAGTGGTTGGTTAGTTTTCAAATCTATTCATTTATGAGTCACCACAAAAACCATAAGATAACATTTAGATTTGGTTGGGAAATGATTAACAAGATGTGACTGCTATATAAGTGCCAGAATGATCTTAATCTAATAATCTAATAAAGGGTCTTTTTCTCTTTTTAATGTTTCATAAACTAACATACTTGTACAGAACCAGATTCTTAAAAAATTATTATGACAGGGCGGAGGGCCAAGGGGCACACCCCCCCAAAATCAAGTGTGTGCCCCTCTCAACCCCCACCTCCCACATTTTAACAACAAAAACTCTTATCTAAATTAAGTGTAATTTATATCAACTTGAGAATATGAGGGTGAACATCCCATCTCCTCCAGCACAGTCCCCAGCCATCAGGATGAAATTGATGGGTTATTATAAAATTTCCAATAGCCCTGTTCATTTATCATATCGACAAATAAATGGGATATATGTTGCTGTCTATGTGCCAGACCAGATGCGATGCCCCACCCCCACAGAACATAACACAACCTGAAATAAAAACAGAGCGATTATATACTGTAACTGTTATTGGCATTTTAGAGATTTTCTGTACATCCCCAAATATGGGAATATTAAACCCACGTGCATGCCAAATTAAATTTTTCTAAGCCAGATCAGTATGTTGTTGGTTCATAGTCTGTTCAATGGTTATAATTATTATTAGCTGGGTCTGTATGTCTCCATTTTAGCCTCAAACCTGTTACCAATCGTGTGCTACTAAAATTCTCCAGATGTCGCGAAGTTCTTCATAAATGTCTGTTGCTGCCATCTGGTGGTTGGTTATTATAGTAGAAATTACAACAAGTTTTGTTGGGATGAAAATTGTGCTATGTTTGAAGATTTGAAATAACGGTATACTTTACTCTTCAGAGTTTATTTTTTGGACTTGTAAGATCTTGTATTTTGATTCTGTTTGTTGCAGCCATGTAGCAGAAGGCCTCTTTATAAGGTGCTACTTCAGTATTGGTTATCCCGGACTCTAGGAGTCTTGGATGCTGGAGTGCCGGAGTTATGCCCCTCGTATTGCTTTTGTTTCTTCCCTTTTTTGTAGGGAGATTTTTGAGGAGTTGTATCTGTAAATGACGATGTTGTTGGGACTTGTGGAGGTACTAGAAATTCTTGGTACCACTCGGGTAATTCTATTATATCGCATTGAATTGCATCACAGAAGAGTGGAATGTCCTCGGGTGTGCGAAGAAGTACTTGCCTGCCGTCTATTGTAATTTGGACTGCAAAAGGAAATTTCCATCTGTATGGTATCGTTTTTTCATTTTGAATTTCCAGTAGTGGTTTTACGACCCTCCTGTTCTTTAACGTGATTGGAGATAGGTCTTGAAATAGTAGTATTTTTGCTCCATTGAAAAGGATTTGGTCATTTTGGCTCGCTTACATCAAGATCTCTTCTTTCAGAGGGAAGTTGTTGAGGCAGCATATAATGTCTCTGGGAGGTGCTGTGTCTGGGCCTTTGGGTCTTAAAGCTCTATGTGCTCTTTCAAATTCTATCGTTGAGTCCATAGGCCTCTCCAGCAGGTTATTAAAAATGGATGTGAGGACAGGTTTTATTTCTTCTGCGTTTGTTTCTGGTATGCCTCTTACTCTGATGTTCTTTCTTCTTCCTCTATTGTCCAAATCTTCCATTTGTCTGTTCAGGGTAATTAGGTGTTGTGAATGCGAATAGGAGATCTTGTCTAGTCTTTTAAGGCTTTGTCCCTCTGTTTTCCATTTTTTTCAAGAGTTAACATTTGTTCAGTTAGGCCCAATAGATCTGCTTTGAGTTCTGTAATTGCAGATGAAAATTATTTTTTAATGTCTGCGGCTATTTCCGTCATATCTCCATATGTTAGGGTATGGTCCATATTTGCTGCACTTCTTGCAGGTGCTTCAGAGGTAGTTATTGATTCATCATCAAAATCTTCATTGTCTGTATATTCCTGTGTTTGAGGGGTCTTTGAGCCTGCCATGCTCCTGTTTTTCTGTGATTGATTTTTAAATATATCAGCTGCTGGTTAGATGGCAGCGGACCGTGGTTCTTGTATTGAGGGCACAGAGTTTATCTCCTTAACTCCAGAATCAGAGGACATTGGTCCACGATTTTGGTATCAAAATGTTTGTTTTTTTGTGGGTGATCTTTCTGCAGGGGTAACTGGTCTCACCCGTCCTTCGTAGGGTCGGATTCCTTCGGATGGGGTATGTAGCTCCCAGAGCCTCTCCAAAAGACGTCCGCTACCCCTTATAATAACTTCATAGAAAAGCAGGAGGAATAAAACTCCACGTTGTGGAGCAAAGGTAGGAATTCAGGTGCTGAAGTCTTAGCAGACCAGCACACCAGCAGAACAATTAGGTCCGCCCATCTGTTTTTCAAGCAGACCTGATCGAACAATCCATTGTGCTCTATGGGGCAACGGATGTCAGCGGACATGTGCCCGCTGTCACCCGCCGGAATCTGGTCCGCTAAAAACAGAGGGGTGGGGATACGTTCGCCATCTGTCCGGCGGAATGGATAGGATCAGATGACAATCAGATTGAAATGGACAGGCAGTCCATTTCCATCCAACCGCCCCATAGTGAACAGCAGGCTGTGTCTGTGTCCGTGTCCACTCATGCATAGCGCAGCAAACACGGACCTGTCACCCTGCTCAGTGGAGATCGGAAAGTAGATTCCCCGATGAGCAAGAAGATCCACTTGGACAGATTCTGCCCCCTCAAAAAAGGGCCATCCTGCAAAGTTTTTTTACTGTTCTTACCCGGTGAAGCAAGTTATACTCTCCTAAGCTGCCATCTGAAAGTTTCCAAGTGTGGGGGACCTGTAACCCAGTGCTGCAGATTGTCTGTCACTAGTGGGTCCCTTATCCTCCTGTTCTGCTGAGGTCATTACTCTTCTGGATTCTGAAAGAACCCCATCGCTGGACCCTTATCTTAACCAGTTCAGCTATTTGGATGTACTACTTACGTCCAAGGAGTGAACCTTTAATCACAAGTTGATAGCTGCAGTAGCAGCCATCAGCTTGTGTGGGTTTTGTTTAGCCTGCTCCTGGCTTGAAAGTGAAAGTAATGCGGCAGCTCCATAGCTGCAAACATCAGGGTGTGAACAATAATTCTAGCACCAGAGCCCCTAGTTAACTCTAAACTGATGAGCTGTGAAAGCTTATAAAGAGTCACTTATGGTGATTTTTGGGCACCATATTTTTTGGCTACAATTTAAGACATGACGTGTTTGGTATCTATTTACTCAATGCTACTTCATATTTTATATTTTAACCAAAAATGGGTATTATGTATTGTGTTTTTGCACTAAATTAAATGTTATTATTTTTTCCTGAAAATTGCGTTTAATAAACAGTTGTGCAAATATATGACATAAAAATGCAACTATCACCTTTTTATTCTACAGGGCCTCTGCTTTCAAAAAATATATAATGTTCTGGGGGTTTAAGTAATTTTTATTGCTAAAAATTAAGATTTTCACATTTGCGCAAAAAAAAAATTGCTCTGGAGCCGAACTGGTTAAGATATACAGTGCCTTGAAAAAGTATTCATACCCCTTGAAATTTTTCACATTTTGTTATGTTACAACAAAGAACGTAAATTCATTTTTTGGTAGATTTTATGTGATAGACCAACACAAAGTGGCACATAATTGTGAAGTGGAAGGAAAATGATAAATGGTTTTCAATTTTTTTTTACAAATAAATATCTGAAAAGTGTGGCGTGCATTTGTATTCAGCCCCCTGAGTCAATACCTTGTAGAACCACCTTTCTCTGCAATTACAGCTGCAAGTCTTTTTGGGGATGTCTCTACCAGCTTTGCACATCTAGAGAGTGACATTTTTGCTAATTCTTCTTTGCAAAATAGCTCAAGCTCTGTCAGATTGGATGGAGAGCGTCTGTGAAGAGCAATTTTCAAGTCTTGCCATAGATTCTCAATCAAGGACGGATCCAGAGTCTAGTCTCGGGAGGGGCACTGCCAGAAAATAAGGTGCTGCTTACATAACTGAATTTAATGTATAATACAGTGTACAGAGGTCAGTAGTATGTAGGGCAGTGTACAGAGGTCAGTAGAATGTAGGGCAGTGTACAGAGGTCAGTAGAATGTAGGGCAGTGTACAGAGGTCAGTAGTATGTAGGGCAGTGTACAGAGGTCAGTAGGATGTAGGGCAATGTACAGGGGTCAGTAGGATGTAGAGTGGTGCAGAGAGGTCAGTAGGATGTTGAGCAGTATACAGAGGTCAGTAGTATGTAGGGCAGTGTAGAGGGATCAGTAGTATGTAGGGCAGTGTATAGAGGTCAGTAGTATGTAGGGCAGTGTACAGAGGTCAGTAGGATGCAAGGCAGTGTACAGAGGTCAGTAGTATGTAGGGCAGTGTACAGGGGTCAGTAGTATGTAGGGCAGTGTACAGAGGTCAGTAGGATGTAGGGCAGTGTACAGAGATCAGTAGCATGTAGGGCAGTGTACAGAGGTCAGTAGTATGTAGGGCAGTGTGCAGGGGTCAGTAGTATGTAGTGCAGTGTACAGAGGTCAGTAATATGTAGGGCAGTGTACAGGGGTCAGTAGGATGTAGGGCAATGTACAGAGGTAAAAAAAAAAAAGAGGAATCGGTATTGGTACTGAAACCTCGTAAAACATCCCCTTGGACTTTTAGGGCAGAAGGTGTGAAAAGAAAAATAGAAAGGAGTATAAAAAGTATAAATTTTATTGTATATTGAGGATAAAAACATTCCATTGTACACGTGGGTTGTAAAGAGATATAGAACATTGATCAAACAATGTATAGTAAACAAAAAACAGTAAAGTATTCCGGTGCCACAATACAATACAAAAATCACAGTACCCAATATACAGAGAGAAAAATTCATAGAATCAGCTGAATAACAATCAAACATCAACTGTCTTCTCATTTTATCTGAGACCCCATTTAAGAGGTTTCCACTCACTTCCTGTCATGGTGACAACATTGGAGGGATATACTCTCCCTTTCTGCCACGGTGACAACATTGGAGAGATATACTCTCACTTCCTGCCATGGTGACAACATTAGAGAGATATACTCTCACTTCCTGCCATGGTGACAACATTGGAGAGATATACTCTCACTTCCTGCCATGGTGACAACTTTAGAGGGATTTATCCTACTTCCTGTCATAGTGACAACGTCAGAGAGATGTTCCCTCACTACCTGTCATGGTGAAAATGTCAGGGAGATTCCCCTCCCTACCCGTCACGGTGACAGTATTAAAGAGATTTTTCCTCGCTTCCCATCTGGGTGACAGAGTTAGAGAGATTTACCCTCACTTCCTGCCATGTTGACAACATTAGAGAGACATCCCCTCATTTCCTGCCACAGTGACAATGCAGAGATTAGCCCTCAACTCGTGTCATGGTGACAACATTGGAGAGATATACTCTCACTTCCTGCCGCGGTGACAACATTAGAGGTATTTCCCCCTACATCCTGTCATAGTGACAATGTCAGAGAGATATTCCCTCACTAGCTGTCATGGTGACTATGTCAGGGAGATTCCCCTCCATACCCGTCACGGTGACCACATTAGAAAGATTCTCACTTCCTGTCTGGGTGACAATGTTAGAGAGATTTACCCTCACTTCTTGCCATGGTGACAACGTTAGAGAGATATCCCCTCATTTCCTTCCACAGTGACAATGCAGAGGTTAGCTCTCACTTTGTGTCCCGGTGACAATGTTAGAGAGATTTCCCCTTCCTTCCTGTCCCAGTGACAACATGGCGCTTTTACTGTGTCGGCATGTTGTATGTAAAGGAATAGGTATATCGTTCAATAAAGCCAAGACAATAGAAACTGCAAAATATTAAACGCATGAGGGCAAGCAAACATGACCCCCAGACATAAACATATTTCATAGATACAGTCACTGGGAAAAAAAGTTTAGCAAAAGGCGTTTATTTGAGAAAGCAATCTACATCATATTTGTGATTCATATTTGTGATTCATACCCACCGGAAACCTCATGCAGAGGTGAAAAATCCACCACACCTCTCTTTCAAGGAGTGGGTGTCACCACCTCTCATGGACAGCTTTACATGTTCCAAACCTGAAAAAGTAAAGGAGCTCATGTTTCCATTGTGTGTAGGTTTGAAGTTTTTGGACACGTTAGAAAATCCCTTGTCACTGATGTAACTGGATCCATTAAAATGTTCACTGATACGTGTGCGGAGGGATCGTGTGGTGCAGCCAACATATTGCAATCTGCACAGCGTACATTGAATAACATAGACCACTTCACTAGATCCACAATTGATATAATCGTGAATCAATAATTCCCTTCCAGTGGAGCAAGATGTGACGGATCTATGTTTGTCACTGTGAATTTTACAAAACCTGCAGATATTTTGTCCGCATACATAAGACCCTTGGACATGCAACCATGTCTGGTGACTCCCTACAGAGCAAAAGACTCGGGGAAAGAAAGTTTCCCAGTGTTTGGGATCGACGACTGGAGAACCTGCAGGTTTGGAGAACCCTCGTGCCCCCCCTGTGCTCTAGAACTCCGTGTCTGCACTACCAGGGGTTCTCGAACCAGGGCCGTAAGAGAGGTTGCCCCCTGCATAAGTCAGACTCTACCATCAGGTACGTGACAGTAACGGACAGCCATGTCCGAGTCTGCGCAGGGGGCTTCTCCTATGGAGGACTTATGTGCACACCTTGCGGGACTTACGCAAGCCGTTAAAAATCTGCAAAAGGGATACACTCGCCTGGAGGGAAGAGTCCATGAGCTCTCCGTACCAGCCCCTGCCAGTCCTGGTCAGTCTGCCTCACGCACCATTGTGGCCTTACCAACTGAGCCCAAGGTGCCTATGCCCGAGTGGTTGGCAGGAGACAGCAGGAAGTTCCGGGCCTTACGCAATTCTTGCGAACTATACTTTCCTCTCCAGTCACTGACATTTTCCTTAGATGCCACTAAAGTGGGGCTAGTGATCTCGCTTTTGCTGGAGAAACCCCAAGCTTGGGCCCACTGCCTTTTGGAACAAGAGGCCCCAGAGACTACTAGCCTAGACCGCTTCTTCCAAGCGATGGCGCAGCTCTACGAGGACCCCCATAAGCCGCTATGGCTGAAGTAGCCCTCCATGCTTTGCAGCAGGGCCGCCACACAGCCGAAGATTATGTGTCTGAATTCCGGCGCTGGAGCGCAGACACCACCTGGAATGATGCAGCCCTCTGTTATCAATTCCTGCTGGGTCTCTCAGAGCCGCTCAAAGATGAGTTGGCCCGCGTCGGGGTACCACAATCCCTTGACGCCCTGATCAATCTGGCCATCCAGATAGATCGTCGCTTGCGGGAACGCAGAGTTGAGAGATCCGCAGGGCTCGCACGTCTCACCTGGATGATGCCCAGAGTTCCCAGCTATCCTGGTCCCAATCCAGTCACCGCCTCCTCCTCCTCCGTCATACCAGACCCACCAGAGCCAATGCAAATTGGGCTTCTCCGCTCCGCCAGCGAAGCATGTCGCAGAATCTATGCCTGCACTGTGGAGATCCCGTGCACCTGGTTCGGAATTGCCGCGCCAAGGCCGGTAAGTGCGCACCCTCTCCCTCTGAAAGACTGATGTACCTGCCTAATGACAAAGCTCATCTTGTACTCTCCATTTCTTTGCAGCTTCCCGGCGGGGATACCCCAGTACAGGCTATCCTTGACTCAGGTGCGTGCAGCTGCTTTGTTGATGCCACCTTCGCAGCGCACCACCAGATACCCCTTCAACCCAAGGATCATCCCATGTTGGTTCGGCTCGCCGATGGGTCAACCATTAAGTCAGGCACTGTCACCCAGGAAACCATCCCTATGTTGGCCACCAAGGAGGAAGGCCACCTGCAATTCCTACGACTGGACGCCATTGCGTCCCCACTTTTCCCAGTCATCTTGGGCCTTCCATGGCTCCTGACTCACAATCCTTCAATCAACTGGGCAATGGGCGAGGTCCGCTTCAGCTCCCGCTACTGTCTCCCCCACTGTCTGCTGCAGCCCTGGGAAGAATCTCCAGCTGTGCTCTGTCAGGATACTGATAACGACCAGGAAAGTCGCCTGATCATCTCAGCACCCTACCATGAATTCCTGGATGTATTCAGCAAAAAGTAGGCTGACGTCCTCCCACCGCAAAGTCCCTACGATTGCCCGATTGACCTATTGACCTCTTGCCAGGGACTGAGTTTCCATTCGATCAGATTTTCCCCTTGTTCGAAGTGGAGCTAGTAGTTCTCAAGGCATACTTGGACGAGAATTTAAAGAAGGGGTTCATCAGACCTTCTACCTCACCAGCGGGGGGGCGGGAATCATCTTTGTAGAGAAGAAGGACCGCTCCCTGAGGCCCTGTATAGGTTACCGGGATCTCTGTACGCTAAGGCGAAGAAAATGTGATTTTGAATGCACCAGCATCTCCTTTCTGGGCTTCAACATCACTACTTCAGGGATCACCATGGATCCACAGAAAGTCTCAGCCATCCTGGACTGGCCAGCCCCAGTCGACAAGAAAGGAGTTCAGCGCTTCGTAGGCTTCGCAAATTTCTATTGGAAATTCATTAGAGGCTTCTCAGCGGTCATCACGCCCATAACCCAGCTTACTAAGCAAGATGTACGCTGGACTCCTGAAGCCCAAGAAGCCTTTTCCAAGCCCAAAAAGTTATTCACCTCAGCTCCTGTTCTTAAGCATCCTGACCCTGCTCTGCCTTATACCCTTTAAGTGGATGCCTCAGAAACAGCAGTAGGAGCAGTCCTTTCACAGAGACGAGGTCCAAAAGCCTCCTACTTCACCCCATCGCCTTCTTTTCCACAAAACTTTCACCACCAGAGAAAAATTATGATGTGGGTGACAGGGAATTGCTGGCAATTAAATCAGCCCTGGAGGAGTGTCAGTACCTCTTGGAAGGAGCTTTACACCCTATCCTGGTCTTCACGGACCACAAAAACCTGGAGTACCTACGGACGGCTAAAAGGCTCAAACCCCGGCAAGCAAGGTGGGCATTGTTCTTTTCACGGTTCCAGTTGCAAATTACCTACCTGCCAGGGGGCAAGAGTGTAAAGCCGGACGCCCTGTCCCAAATGTTCCGGAAGATCACTCTTCTCCGGACACAATTCTACCTGCTCACAGTTTCCTACTAACCCAGGAAGACCTCCTTACCCGGGTCAGGCGATCCCTTGCCGGTCTCACCATACCACCAAACTCCGGGCTTACATCAAGGGACGGGCTGTGGTGGTGCAATAACCGACTTTACATTCCACAGGAGCTACGTCTAACAACCATTGACCTCTGCCATGATCTCAAGTTGGCTGGGCATTTTGGTGGGCACAAGATGGCAGAGCTGCTCTCCTGCTCATTTTGGTGGTCTCACCTAGCAGAAGACTGCAAAAATTACATGGCTGCTTGTCCTGTCTGTGCCAAGAATAAAAAGGAAAAATTTAAGGCTTTGGGGCTACTTAACCCGCTACCCATTCCCGAACGGCCATGGTCCCAGATTTCAATGGACTTTAGTCGAGCTACCACCATCGGCTGGGTTCAATACTGTTCTTGTGGTGGTAGACCGCCTTACGAAAATGGCCCACTTCATACTCATGAATGGCACCCCCACAGCTGCCAAAACTGCAGAAGCCTTCATTAGGGAAGTGGTTCTGCTACATGGAATTCCTGCTAACATTGTGTCAGATCGAGGGGTGCAATTCACATCCCGTTTTTGGAAAACCCTATGCTCCTCCCTGGGAATTAACCTGGCTTTTTCCTCAGCCTACCACCCACAATCTAACGGGCAAATGGAGAGAACCAACCAGACCCTTGAGCAGTACCTCCGCTGCTACTCTTTGTACTCTCAGGATGACTGGATCTCCCTATTACCGGTAGCCGAGTTTGCTTATAATAACTCAGTTCATTCAGCTACCAAACAATCCCCATTGTGGGCAAACTTCGGCTACCACCCCACCTTTATGCCTATCAACAGAAAACACGGTACCCGCAGTTCTGGAAATTATGCAATTTCTGAAGAGGAACAACAAGCTCCTCCAGGAGACTATTGCCCAGACTCAGGCAACCAACAAAAAGAACTTTGACAAAGGAAGGCGAGGAGAACTAGTACTTCAACCGGATTAAAGGGTCTGGTTGTCCACAAAAAAACCTAAAACTCTCCTGCCCTTCCAAAAAGATGGGGACAAGGTTCATGGGGCCTTTCCTGATTAAAAAGATCAACCAAGTGGCTTACCAGCTGGAGCTACCTCCTTCACTTCGCATCCATCCAGTTTTTCATGTAAGCTTGCTCAAGCCCGTGATCAAGGACCTCTTTCCTTTCCTGGCCCCACCAGAACCGGTCTTGGTGCATGGAGAGGAGGAATTTGAAGTCGAGGCCATCGACTGCAGAAAAAGAGGAGGAAACATTAAATTTCTGATCAAATGGAAGGGCTATGGACCTGAAGAGAGCTCCTGGGAGCCAGAGGAGAATGTACATGCAAAGGAACTGGTAAGAGCCTTCTGGAGAAGACACCCGACCAAGAGAGCCCGTTTGGGCACCCGGAGGCTGCCCCTTGGGGGGGCAATGTTAGGAAAACCGGACTTACCTGGCCTTGTGCGCATTGCGCACACCTGTGCATGCCAATGGTGCCAAAGCGGCCTATTTAAGCAGACAGCACCTTGCAGCAGGTGCTGTCCCTTCTACAGCGTTCCGGTGCCTTGTGACCCCTGTATCTGCCCTGAGAAGACTTCCTGTGTTTGTGACCCCGGCTTTACCTTGGACTTGTTGCTTTCTGCCTGCCCTGACCCCCGGCCTGTCTATGACTATTCTCCTGCCTGATCCTGTGTACTTCTGCTGCCCGCACGTTACTGACCCTGCCTGCACCCCGACCATCCGCTTGCCTGATCCTCCTGTACCGCACTGCCAGCCTGTTACCAACCCAGACTGCACTACCACGCTTCTGCCAAGCACGAGCTCCAGTGGACCTTCACCCACCACCAGTGACCAAGTCCAGCCCTCGTGCCCCCCCTGTGCTCTAGAACTCCCTGTCTGCACTACCAGGTGTTCTCGAACCAGGACCATAAGAGAGGTTGCCCCCTGCATAAGTCAGACTCGGCAGCAGTATATCTCTCCACCAGGTCCACAAGTTGGTTTGCAGTCTTCGGGTCCCCATGGCTGACCCTCTTCCTGAAAGTGGCAGGGAGTGCGTGTAAATAATGGTCCATGACCACATGCTCCACAATCTTAGGGCCGGCAAAGTCTCTGACTGCAGCCTTTTATTGGTGAGGTGTATTAAGTCAAAGATTAGAAAGCGAGGTGGCTTGTCAGTACTGTATGACCACTGATGCACCCGTTGAGCCCGAATTGCAATGGTGACACCCATGTGTGCAAGCATCTCGGCTTTCAATGTGTCGTAATCTTGGGCTGCATCTGGTTCCAGGTCATAATAAGCCTTTTGGGGTTCTTCTGTCAGAAAGGGCGCTAGCAGTGTAGCCCATTGCTCTTTTTGCCATCCTTCTTGAACAGCGACTCTTTCAAAATTTGCTAGGTACGCTTCCACATCATCTGCAGGTGTCATCTTCTGCAGGAAATAGCTGGCACGCACCATTTTCTGTTCCACCGGCAAAGGACTTGTGGACCCATTCTTTAACTCCATCAAGGCCTCCGCAAACTGGTGATTCGTCTCCTGCTGGGCTGCAATGGCCTGGCTATCCGCCTCCCACTGGGCTGCAATGGCCTGGCTATCCGCCTCCCGCTGGGCTGCAATGACCTGGTGATTCGCCTCAGCTGCTGGAGATTTGCCTCCTGCTGGACATAAGTGTACCACAAAATCTGGTTCGGAACCAACCCTGCTAAGGTGACGGGTAACACCTGGACTGGATTTTGCCTTAGTTCACTGAAAATGAACACATGCGAGGTGAAACATAACTTCCATCAATCACTTCGCCTTTTATAACGCCACAGCCCCTTACCAGTCTTTCTCACCAGCAATGATCTGACTGCATTGCATAGATAAGCACAAAGACCCAGTGATTTATTTGTGTATTAAGCAAAAAATAAAAACCCCAGTGGTGATTAAATACCACTAAAAGGAAGCTCTATCTGTGTGAAAGTAATGCTAAAAAACTTGTTTGGGTACAGTGTTGCATGACCACGCAATTGTCATTCAAAATGTGACAGCGTTGAAAGTTGAAAATTGGCCTGGGCAGGAAGGGGATAAAAATGCCCAGTAGGCAAGTGGTTAAAAAGGTCTTGTTGGTGAAGGTGGGTGGGGGAGAAACCAGGTAAGGGAAAATATAGGCATTTTAAAAAATTAAAGTAGAACTATATGCAAAAATTGTTTTTTCCATTTTGGACTAGTGTAAGGGAAGGTTGTAACCCCTGTCAGATTTTTTCGTCATCTGTGTTATATTGGGATGATTTCCCTTCACTTCCTGTCCCATAGTCAAACAGGAATTAGAGAGGAAATACCTGCAAATTAAGGGAATTCCTTGGGAAATCCCAGGTCACTTGAGCTACTGTCCCCATTAGAAGATTTCCCCTCTATTACTTTTCCAAGGACAACCCAGAATTTGGGATTTTCTTTTACTTTTAATAAGGATAAACAGGACAAATAGAAAGGGTGAATCAGGTGAATGGGGACACAGGCAGGAATAAAAACTGACAGGCGTTCTAACCCCTCCACACCCTGTCCAAAACTAAACAAAGATTTGTCTTTAGTTATACTTTAAAATGAACAAAACACACGCCATTTAATTAACATTATTCTATCTCTTTCTGTATATGGATGATAACACTATAATTATTTTAATAAAAAAAAAAAAAAGAAATTGAAGTACCATTTTCCTAATCAATATACAGCTATCACATGATCCAGCTCTTTCCCAGCCTGTCTGCAGGTCAGTAGGAGGAGCTTCTAGTCCTCTGCTGCTGGTCAAATGTTCAAAATGAAAAAGAAAAAAATCAGCCTTTGGAATACAGAGTAAAAATAAATAAAGCATATCAATAAACTGTTTTAAATGTTCATATAAATATATATATGTGTACTCTGAGTCAATTGAAGCTGAATTGAAAAGAACCTGTGAGAACAGTGACCTGCGGTGTGCCCTGGTCACGGATTCAGTATGCCTAAAGTGGGCATACCCAAAGTGTACTCAAAAAGGGGACCTTCAAAAGAAGGGAAAGGGAAGGTGAGGAAAACCCTAGAAATTACGCCGTGAGGCTCGGAGGAGGAGGCTGGCTTATGAATAGCCAGACTCCTCCTACAAACTCTCTTGTCACGTTTTTGGGGTTGTGTTCGATATGTACAAAGAGAGATCACACAAATACTTAAAAATATAACATTTATTACAAGTAATGACAGATACAGATAAAGATTCAATTCATAAGAACTATAAAAGAAATAGAAATAGACATAGACAGTAATGAACATTATTTACAATATAAAAATTCATAAACACACTAGAGAGAAACATGTATAGCTTGTGTTGGGGTTTTTGCACTGTTCTCTCAAACATCCTCCTCAGACCGATAAGTATTCGGTCGGAGGAGGAGGCTCGGAGTGCCGCATTAAAGATCCCAAAAGGAGTGGAAGGGAAAGGGAAGAAAACTTCCAGGGGAAAAACTCATGTGAAACCCATACGGGTGAAATCCGTATGACTTAGGCACTGGTCCCGTGTGGCGTCC
>BLSH010005348.1:0-10585 GCA_018402905.1 Glandirana rugosa
AGCTATCTGTAGTAATATGTTGGTTAATTTGATACATTTCCTTCAGTAGATATTCCACAATATGTACATAAACTTCATGGGTGCCAATAATGGTGAGCAGGACTGTAACTCATCACTCCATTACTACTCTCCAGCACTGAACTTAGTAACTCATCACTCCATTACTTTTTTCCACCACTGAACTTAGTAAAATCATCACTCCATTACTTCTCTCCAGCACTGGACTTAGTTTCCAACTTGAAAGGAAATTTATCAAGCTTCTGTGTACCTTTCTCCTCACCATGGCTAGCACATGGCCAGGCCTACTCTCAGTAGAACCTCCGGAACACCCATTACAGGCCAGGGATCACGGGCCCCTGAATGTGTAGCCAAAGTACTTGAGTGCTAGCTGGGCCTTTGATGGACTACAACTCCCAGCCCATCCTTCTTCCAGGTCCCACTCAATCCTCCCTTAGCCACTCCTCCCGGCCCAGACCAAAACATTCAGGCCTGCACCTACAGTCAGGCCTGACTAAATCTTACCTCACCTAGCAAAAACCCTGCTAGAAAATGCACCTATACTATGGGGGCAGTACACCAGTTTATTGAAAGATTAAACAAAAGTATCAAACACTAGAAAAATCCAGATCTGCCTCCTGGAAGTTGGCCTGCGTCTTGGGGCCTGAAGGATATTTGCTGTCCTGCTGGGTGCATCAGGAGGGAGCGGAGCACAAACATGGCCATCTGCATGGAGCATTTTAGGAGGAGGGCTCTGTGCTAAGGAGTGTCCCAGAGAGGGGGGTATGCATTGCTTCAGGTGCCCTCAAAGGGCCAGCTACAGTGACTCACAAAAGTAAGTACACCTCTCACATTTCTTTTATCTTTTTATGTGACAACACTGAAGAGCTGACACTTGGCTACAATGTAAAGTAGTGAGTGTACAGCTTGTATAACAGTGTAAATTTACTGTCCCCTCAAAATAACTCAACACACAGCCATTAATGTCTAAACCGCTGGCAACAAAAGTCAGTACACCCCTAAGTGAAAATGTCCAAATTGGGCCCAATTAGCAATTTTCCCTTCCCGGTGTCACTTGACTCATTAGTGTTACAAGGTCTCAGGACACCTCATGGCAAAGAACACTCTGTGGATCTGAAAAGAAGAATTGTTGCTCTACATAAAGATGGCCTAGGCTATTAGAAGATAGCCAACATAGGCGTGCACAGGGGGGGTGCCAGGTGCGGGGATTTCCCCCTTCTGCCCAGGCTTCCCCCTGTATTGCGCCCCCCAGTGCAGTGTTGCTGGCTTTCCTCCTCTCCCCTTGGCTGCTGCAGGGGATGTTTCAGGATGGAGAGTAGGGGAAGGGGCTAGTCAATCTCATTTACCAGGCCCCTTCCTTTTATCAATGAGCACAGTGAACACACTTACTCACTGTATTCAGTCATAACTGAAGCATAGTAAACTTTGTTTACTATGCTTCAGTTTGTAAATAAACAGGAAGCCGCTCAGCACAGAGCACCTCCCATTCATTCACTGCCCCGTGCAGCTGAGGGTGCAGAGAAGGGTGTGTGTGTTTGAGCTTTGGGGTGCACACCCTAATCTAATAGGCTGCGCATGCCTATGATTGCCAAGACCCTGAAACTGAGCTGCAGCACGGTGGCCAAGACCATACAGCGGTGTGACAGGAGAGGTTCCACTCAGAACAGCGCCTCACCATGGACGACCAAAGAAGTTGAGTGCAGTGCTCAGCGTCATATCCAGAGGTTGTCTTTGGGAAATAGACGTATGAGTGCTGCCAGCATTGCTGCAGAGGTTGAAGGGGTGGGGGGTCAGCCTGTCAGTGCTCAGACCATACGCCGCACACTGCATCAAATTGGTCTGCATGGCTGTCATCCCAGAAGGAAGCCTCTTCTAAAGATGATGCACAAGAAAGCCTGCAAACAGTTTGCTGAAGACAAGCAGACTAAGGACATGGATTACTGGAACCATGCCCTGTGGTCTGATGAGACCAAGATAAACTTATTTGGTTCAGATGGTGCCAAGCGTGTGTGGGGACAACCAGGTGAGGAGGACAAAGACAAGTGTGTCTTGCCTACAGTCAAGCATGGTGGTGGGGGTGTCATGGTCTGGGGCTGCATGAGTGCTGCCGGCACTGGGGAGCTACAGATCATTGAGGGAACCATGAATGCCAACATGTACTGTGACCTACTGAAGCAGAGCATCCCCTCCCTTCAGAGACTGCGCCACAGGGCAGTATTCCAACATAACGACCCCAGGCGCCTCCAAGACAACCACTGCCTTCCTAAAGAAGCTGAGGGTAAAGGTGATGGACTGGCCAAGCATCTCCAGACCTAAACCCTATTGAGCATCTGTGGGGCTCCTCAAACGGAAGGTGGAGGAGTGCAAGGTCTCTAACATCCACCAGCTCTGTCATGGAGGAGGGGAAGAGGACTCCAGTGGCAACCTGTGAAGCTCTGGTGACCTCCATGCCCAAGAAGGTTAAGGCAGTGCTGGAAAATAATGGTGGCCACACAAAATATTGACACTTTGGGCCCAGTTTGGACATTTTAACTTAGGGGTGTGCTCACTTTTGTTGCCAGTGGTTTAGACATTAATGGCTGTGTGTTGAGTTATTTTGAGGGGACAGCAAATTTACACTGTTATACAAGCTGTACACTCACTACTTTACATTGTAGCAAAGTGTCAGCTCTTCAGTGTTGTCACATGATGGGAGGGGTGTACTTACTTTTGTCAGATTCTGTATATACTGTACTAGAAGAGCAGTCTGGAGATGTATTTTTGGGTGGGGAAAGATTAGCTTCAGGTACCTCTTTAAAGTGGTTCTGAAACCTGAAGGTTTTCTACCATAGGTATTCTATGCATGAAGGTAAAAAAACCTTCATTGTGCAGCTCCCTCCTCAGCCCCCCCCCCCCCAATACTTACCTGATCCAGCGATGTGCACAAGAGCAAAATGTTCCCAGGTCTCTGCCTCCATTGGCTTCTGCTTCTGTCAATCACAGCCAGTGAGGAGGGAGTGGGTTCAGGGCTGAGCCACACTCTATGTGTCTCATAGACACACAGATGTGGCTCGGGAGTGAGCACACGCAGGTGCCCCCAGAGCAAGCAGCTTGCTCTGGGGGCACTCGGCAAGAGGGAGGGGCCCAGACTGCTGCTGTGGAACCCGAGAAGAGGAGAATCGGGGCTGCTCTGTGCAAAACCATTACAGAGCAGATAAGTATAACATGTTTGATATTTAAAAAATATTGCCGCAAAACACAGATTCTTTACTTCAGCCTTGTGGCTTTGTCTTGCAGCACCATTGCCCTGGCCTCCCACGTCAGGTCCTTGTCTGATCCTCCAGACAATACTGTATGCACTCTTCTCCCAGCTTTACTGACTCACACATTGTCCTATGGACAAAGCCTCCTATCTCCCACATGGAGTCCTCAGCTCCCACACTATAAGGTCTGTGCACGCAATCCATAGGTGCTGGCCACCATCAAACATGGACCCAGGGTTGGAGGCTTCACCCCACCCAATCCTCTGCAAAGCTTCCGGGCTCCAAAACCCCCATACCAGGATTTACCAATTCTGGAGAAAACTGCAAAACCTGCAGAAGAGCCCTGGGTGACACCAGACCCTACTACACCGTGACATGGCGCAGTCCCATCACATGGGGTATCCTGCGCCCTAACCCTCTCTACTCAATTTATTGAGCCAAATAACTCCTTAAATTGGCCTCCAATTTCCTTTTTATGTCTCAATAAGCAAAGGATTCCGACCTCAGCAGCCCAGGGGGAAGGGGGTGCTACACTATAAATATGAAAAGTCAGTGTGACCTCTAACAACCAATCAGGTTTCTGCTCTTATTTTATTGGCGCAGAAAGCAGCATGAATTATTTTCTGTGAGCGACTTTCCTTTCTCCCGGTGTCATAGAATCCCTTGGTTGGGTTCATAGTTTGCCTAGAATGTTATTATCTTTATATCAGGACAGATGGGGGTTCAGTCTCGGGTGGTTTCCAGGCTCGTATTGTCTATCTCCCTCCATATCTGCTGGCAGCTCTTATTGTAGAGTTGGGCTTCCTCTGTGTATGGAATCCTTCATCCAGCACCATACAGGTTCTCCATCAAGATCCGGCTTCCCGGCATCTCCATTGACTTTAGTTGGTCAGACATAATGGAGGAATGATGGAGCTCATAGGGTTTTTATAGAACTGAACCCCTTCTACTGGCTGATGAATATTCAGCATGGGGAGGACAGTGAAGGCTTCCATACTGCAGTGATGTATGAAGGGTCCATTATGACTTCTCTGCTGAGTTTTCTGAGGATCCATTGAAGTCGGTGAGAATTTTCCGGAAAGTTCTGGGTTTGTGGTGACACAGATGGGGCTGTAGATGGTAACCTTGTGTCCGGATTCCCGGTATCCATTCCCGGGGGCACGGCTCCTCTCCGGGAACGGTTCCTCAATCCCTTCAGATGAATGGACTTTGTCCTTCTATGATATGTGAGTGCGGTCATGTAGGGTCTCTGATGACCGGAATCTTCTATCCTTCCATTGTATCTCTCGCTCTACACCCCATACACAGAATAACACACATCTCTTTGTATTTATCATTACAGAGAAAGCGCCCACATTATCCGACATTATTGTCCATCCAACGAGACTGACAGCCAATCAGAAAGCCTCATTCACAGTAACAATATCTGGATACTCCTCCCGAGATCTACAAATAAAATGGTATAAGGAGTTCAGCACGTTCCCCCAATCAGAGGTGACAATATTGGATCCAGAGATCGGATTGGACAGTCTGTATAAATCTTCCAGCACCCTGACCTTCACCCCGAAGATGAGCGATGATAAAGCATCCATCCGGTGTGAGGTGACGCACAGTCAGTCCAAGACCATCCGAGAGAAGCGATATACTCTGCACCTGACAGGTGAGATCCCCGTGTGCTCTTCATATGTATGATGTGTTCATATGTCATTTATTAGATGAGTCCAGAGGGGGCGCTCCATGTACATCCCACCACCCTCAGCCCAGAGGGGGCGCTCCATGTACATCCCACCACCCTCATCCCAGAGGGGGCGCTCCATGTACATCCCACCACCCTCATCCCAGAGGGGGCGCTCCATGTACATCCCACCACCCTCAGCCCAGAGGGGGTGCTCCATGTACATCCCACCACCCTCATCCCAGAGGGGGCACTCCATGTACATCCCACCACCCTCAGCCCAGAGGGGGTGCTCCATGTACATCCCATCACCCTCAGCACAGAGGGGGCGCTCCATGTACATCCCATCACCCTCAGCCCAGAGGGGGACGTTCCATGTACACCCCACCATCCTCAGCCCAGAGGGGGCACTCCATGTACATCCCACCACCCTCATCCCAGAGGGGGCCCTCCATGTACATCCCACCACCCTCAGCCCAGAGGGGGGCGCTCCATGTACACCCCATCACCCTCAGCCCTGAGGGGGACGTTCCATGCACATCCCATCACCCTCAGCCCAGAGGGGGGCGCTCCATGTACACCCCACCATCCTCAGCCCAGAGGGAGTGCTCCATGTACATCCCATCACCCTCAGCCTAGAGGGGGCGCTCCATGTACATCCCATCACCCTCAGCCCAGAGGGGGACGTTCCATGTACATCCCATCACCCTCAGCCCAGAGGGGGGCGCTCCATGTACACCCCACCATCCTCAGCCCAGAGGGAGTGCTCCATGTACATCCCACCACCCTCAGCCTAGAGGGGGCGCTCCATGTACATCCCATCACCCTCAGCCCAGAGGGGGACGTTCCATGTACATCCCATCACCCTCAGCCCAGAGGGGGCACTCCATGTACATGACATCACCCTCAGCCCAGAGGGGGGCGCTCCATGTACATGCCATCATCCTCAGCCAATGGGATAAGGTGGGGGATTTATGAACACAAATATCTAGCTGAACGGAATGTTCCCATTGAAGTGAATGCAGACAGGAGGAGGAGGGGAACAGTGTTGTCCGTGCCGCTTATCACAGGAGGGAATGATAGTAATTGGGAAAGGTGACCTGTTCCGTGGAAGCAGAGTACACAGGACAGGTCATCAGTATTGTCTTTCATCTCCCTGCAGATTATCTTTTCTCCATTACTGACTTGCCATACCTTGTTCTGCATTATGTGTATGTGGAGGTGGCCATCTTGGTAGAGCAGCAGGATTTTGCTTCCTCATGCCAGAGCTGCCCCCTAGATTATTGGTTATCTCATGACTGGAGGGGTAATGATAGAGGTGGAGGAATTACAGATCCACAGAATGGATGAAGCAGAAGCAGGGAGATCTTTGCACTGCATGTGCTCAGGTGCAGCTTCCTCTCCAGCAAGGAGAACAGTGATCAGAACAGTAGTGACATCTCCTGGGGAGACTACAGATATACAGCTATGAGGCTATGGAACAGGAGTGTCTAGGAAATGCACTGTTTCTCAGGGTACTGCTTAATATTAACACTTTTAGACGTTCCCTATAAAACAGCAAATCTTCATCTTTTGGTTCAGGTCCACTTTATCGTGTCACTGTGCCCCCAGACTGTGGTCGGCCCGCAACTCTCCTATATGTAGCGCTACCCCCTGAGGGCTGCTTAAAGATATCTGACCCCAATGACCTTGCAAGTCTCCCGATACCTCTGACACCCTGGGCTCTGACATTTCTGAATGCAATTACATAGACACCGAATTATGACACAGTAATCAAATAGTTCCTTTACTTAGAGTTCTGCAATTTAAACAAATCAACAAAGAGTGATGTAGGCAAATGTGAAGTTATTAACTCTTAGCAACTACTGTATAAACAAGATAATCATGAACATAGATCCCAAAGGTGTTCTATGGGGTTGAGGTCAGGACTCTGTGCAGGACAGTCAAGTTCCTCCACCCAAAATTGGCTCATTCATGTCTTTATGGACCTTGCTTTGTGCACTGGTCCAAACCATTTGGTGGAGGGGGGATTATGGTGTGGGGTTGTTTTTAAGGGGTTGGGATTGGCTCCTTAGTTCCAGTGAAGGACAATTTCACGCTCCCAACTTTGTGGGAAGAGTTTGGGGATGGCTCCTTCCTGTTCCAACATGACTGCGCACCACTGCACAAAGCAAGGTCCATAAAGACACGGATGAGTGAGTTTGGGGTGGAGGAACTTGACTGGCCTGCACAGAGTCCTGACCTCAACCCGATACAACACATTAGAGCAGAGACTGTGAGCCAGGCCTTCTCATCCAACATCAGTGCCTGACCTCTGGAAGAATGGTCAAACATTCCCATAGACACCCCTAAACCTTGTGGGCTGCCTTCCCAGAAGAGGTGAAGCTGTCATAGATGCAAAGGGTGAGGCCAACTCAATATTGAACCCTATGGACTAAGACTGGGATGCCATGAAAGTTCACGTGTGTGTAAAGGCAGGCGTCCCAATACTTTTGGTAATACAGTGTATATGAAACAACATTGTGGACTCTGAGAACAGTGCGGGGGATGGGATTTATTTGGGGCTGATTTGAGCTCTGTGCTGTTGGGTTCTCTTATTTTCATGGATCCAATTATCAATATATTGATATTTAAAGATATTTGTTTAGTAATTTTATTTATTTATTTTTTTATTGGTAAATGTGTCTCTTGTTTTACAGGAGAGTCTAAGTCAGAAGCACCAAAACCTGGTAAGAATGATTTATAAAATCATCCTAAAAATAAAGTTATTTTTCTTTCTTGTTTGTTGAGGGACAGAGGATTCAGAGACATGCGGGTTATACTGCCACCCATAGGAGGAATTGGACACCGGCAAACCAAAAAACTGTTGCCAGCCTGATATAACCCCTCCCACTCCCAGCATGCCTCAGATTTTGCTCGTGTCCTAGGAAGATGGACGCCTTTTTCTGTAATGAGAAAAGTGGAACTTGCTCATTTTTATTCTCCTCAAGATGATTTTTTCTTTGATCAGGGATCAGCAATAGCTTTGGAGGCCGTACCCCGCTGGACCATGGCCTCCCTGGAATGGGACCTTCATGCACTGGGCTCAGCAATGTGGTTCTTTCCCGACCTTTGTATTATCTGCAGGGAGCTTTCCAGGTCCAGAGCCGTGCCACCACCTCTGGTGACCCCGGCTCTGAAGTTCTCATTTCTGAGTATGTTGTGTGGGCTGAGCATTGAGAGCCACAGGACTTCTTCTATTAGGACTGTTGGGAGCCATTACTATCCTCTTCTTTCTGTTGCTTTCCATGGAGAGGGTTAAACATTGGGGGGATTGGGGGGCATCGCTAGGTGTTGTGCCGCACTCTGCGTTCTGTTCCCTCCATTCAGCATGATGTAGAACCTTCCTACTTCTAACTGCAAGAGACATGCAGATCCACCTCAGCCAAGTCCTTGCTGCCACCTATGGTGACCATGTAGGCAGGCGCAGTCTGCTGTCTCCACTGCAGGTGGCACTCAACTGCAGGGGCAATGCAGAGGGAGAGGAAGTCATGAGGAACCTGGGTCCTCTATAGTTTCCTGAGTCACTGGGTCAGCGATCTGATTGGATGCTGGCCGTCCATGTAACTCTGGCACCCATCTTAGGTGTGGCAGAGACTATTTAAAGAGTAAGTAAACCCAGATATGGTTTACTTCCTCTGTATTCCCCTGGAAAGTAGATGCCTAATGGGCTACTATGCATTGCATAGTAGCCCATTATGTGCCACTTACCTGCAAACAAAGCCTGCAATGTCCAGCACTGTCCCCTGTGCTGGCAGAGTCCATCTTCAGCCCCTCTTTCTTCCGGGGCCACGATCTCCGGCTCTGTGACTGGACGGAGTCGCGTGACGTCACGGCACGATCACGGTGAAGGAACAGCATGGAGGCCGAAATGACGTTGGCACATCTAGTACTCTGCATTTTTCCTGAACCATGCAGGTTTGGGAGATATGCAGGGAACCGACAGGTGAGCCTTATTCTAGGCCTTATTCTAGGCTTCCCTGTAGGTGAAAGTGGTTGTCACGAGTTGACAACCACTTTAAGACCCTGGCTTTGGCGTGTTTTATGCACGTGGGTAGCGTAGGAAAGGCACCCCGTCTGTTAGGGACAGTACTAGCATTAGGAAAAGGTTCCTGACAAGGAGGAAAGGCGTAGAGTTCACTACCTTTCTGGACCTCTGCCTGCTTGGGCTCAAGACAGCCAGGCTGCATTCTGCCCCTCTATACACATGGATGAAACCTGCTTCCTGCACACTGGTGGAACTGTGAATGTTCTCAGCTGGGCTGCCTTCCCACCGGGTGTTTGTGAACTGTCTCTGCATTATATCAGTACAAGTTATTCCATTGCACTGGGGCTGTGTGTGTTATTGCTGCCACACCACGCTGCACTCCACCTACAACCTGGTCACCTCTGGACATTTGACCTCTCCTGCTCTTGGCTGCCGCTTCAGGAGCACCCAAGGGTTTATCTGGAATATTCTGAGGATGTTGTCACGACCAAGCAGTGCAAAATCTCAGATCCCGAGCACAAGTGAAGCAGTCCTACTGTGTCCGGTCCCTCTATCTCACAATCCCTTGGGGTGTCCTGCACTGCCCTTCTCAAGGACCTGACCCTGACAGCCTAGAAGGTGGTCCCTGCCTTCCTCCATGTCTTTCTTAGCTGGGTCAGGTGTGGCCTTATCCCAGGAAGATTTCACTGCAATTATGCAGGATTTCATGGGCCAAATTAAATCATTGATTGCCGGCTCTAACCACAGAGGCTGTAAGAATTCCTCAATGCATTCCCCCCACAGGCTTTAGCTTATCTGGCCTTGGCAGCCTCTCAGCCACCTGTTGCAGAAGCTCTGATGAGATTGTCCCTGAGAAGTTGCAGGCATCTACCATAGCTTCCAGTCTTAGAGAAACGACTTTGGCTCCTATTCATGCTGTACATGCTGACTTAAAGCCCAACTGGGGGAACCAGAATAAAATACCCTTGTGGTAGGTCCTCCCCGCCCTGCAGGCGTTAATTGCTTGTCTTGGGATGAAGGTAGGATCTGTAATACTTCTGTACCTTATTCCTTGCTCCAAAACCCTTCCTCAATGCTGTGTGTAGAGGCTCCAGTGGTTGCATGAAGTACAATTCAGGGCCAGTAGTACTACATTGTCTGTAAGGACAACGAGGGCCCACCTACAACCCGAACCTCAGGAGAGAAGATCACCAGTGGCCAGGGGACTATGGAAGAAAGGTAGGTATTGCATCCTTTTCCTCTACCCCTAAGCTTAACAAGCATTTAACCTTTGCAGTGCAAGGGGGCCCTCCTGCAAGGTTTTTTTTTTTTGGGATTCCCAGAGTTCAGCTTCAATGATGGAAGAACTTCCTGTAGCTTCTACAAGCGCTGATAATATTCTGGAATCCCTTAGAGGCCCTGATACTTCAAAAACTTTTCTGGCGCACACCCTCCTCCAAGACAACCTGAATGGAGACCGGGAAACACCTGATAAACTCGTTATGAGGACCAACCTGCTCCTTTCCCTTCCTGTCTGATCTGACAACAGCTAGAAAGGAGACGGCTGACTCATAACTGCAGCTTGTCACAGCGCTGGGCACTTTCCTGAGATAAGCAGCAAGAGGAATGCGGGGGGGGGGGGAC
>BLSH010005348.1:10595-22913 GCA_018402905.1 Glandirana rugosa
CCCCCCCTCATTCACACCAGACGACCCTTCCACCCCCCAATCCCCTTGAACACCCAAACGTAACATACTCATTCTTTCCCCAGCCCTGGCAAGGGGTGTGGGGGGAACAAGTTGGTATTCATAAGAGAGCACCTAGCAATATGGGACAAATACTACATGTACTTTGTCCCATAGGGGAGAGAACTGTAATAAAATTATAACGATAGACCTTTATTGTTATATTCCTAATTGTTATATTTCTAAACCTCAGTTCATTTTTCTAATGCACAATCTTTCTTTCAATATCCTGGATAAAGTAGGTAATTGTGGTTCACCATTCTGCTTTTCAAAATATTGGTGCCTTAAAGTGAGCCCTTTCTTACTCATACAATGCAAACCCACAAGTTCCCCTAACCCCCCACCTTCCCAGCAGACCACACTTACTCCCCCCCCCCACCCCGCTCAGCTGTCAGCAGCGGGGGAAGCCATACAAGCTCAGAGTCCTTCAAGTCTCAGTATACACCCCCCCATGTGACAGCTCTGGCTCATGATAATTGGCTCAGCACTGCCACATGGGGTGAGTCACATGCTCCTCCATACCTGGAAGTACAGGTTGTTCTGCAGATTGTGGTGGGGAGTGAAGTAAAGGTGAGTATGTGGTGCTGGGGGAGGAGGGGGTTGAGGAGAAGCTGAGTATGATATCTGACATCTGACACATCACGGCTGGCTCGCCAATAATGACAATGTTCTTCCCTCCACAGAACCAGAGAAGAAGTTCCAAATACGGGAGATTAAATGTTTGACGGAGCGCCCCCGGGTGGGTGAGGAGGTGACTCTTGTAGCGCACATTGAAGAATGTCAGGCAGACAGTGCAGAGTTCTCCTGGTCTACAGGAATGTTTCCTATTGATGGGGAAATGGAGAACAAACAGGACGGCACCGACTCTACGTCCACCATCACCTTCACACCGGAGGACTCTGACTGTCCAATCAAATTGGAGGTGTTTTATAATTATCAGACTGCAGAGGAATCCTTCACATTGCCACTGGTGTGAGGAGGAGATCCGAGGAGGGACTCATAACTTCCTATTAATGGCGGTCACCTGACCATATAAGGAGGAGATCCAAGGGGGGACTCATAACTTCCTAATAATGGTGGTCATTTGACCATATGAGGAGGAGATCGGGGGAGGGACTCATAACTTCCTATTAATGGTGGTCATCTGACCATATCAGTGACAGTATTGAAGCCAGGGGATCAGTATGACAGAATGAGGAGCCATTGGATCTCTCCAGGGAAAGGCTCCTGGATCTGATGGATATTCAGTGAGGACATCTCCTGTGTGGTTATTGTGACACTTCATTGTAATAGCCGGATTATATTTTATATCACTTCTGTACATATTAAAGCTTTTTCTGCTGATTATCCAAGTGTCAGAGAATGTGGCTGAATGGTGAAATCAGGCTGTAAGAGTTTCCTCCCCCAGGAGCCCCACAGTCAGGATCCCCCATAATGTATATAGAGCTCAGCCCCTCCCCCCACACATTATATAATGAATATAGAGCTCAGCCCCTCCCCCCACACATTATATAATGTATTATTATACAGGATTTATATGGTGCTGACAGTTTGCGCAGTGCTTTACAACATGAAGGCAGACAGTGCAATTACAATACAATTCAATACAGGAAGATTCAGAGGGCCCTGCTCATAAAGCTCGGCTCCTTCCAGCCCCTCCCCCCACACATTATATAATGTATATAAAGCTCAGCCCCTCTCACACTATAAGATCTGGGGGTGATGGCGGCTTCCAGTTGCAGAAATTGGGGGGTCGGAACTTTCTATGCTGAACTCAGATTTGTATTATAGAACTCTCCGGCAGACATCTAAAGACAGGTGGAGTCCTCTGCAGACTATCGCATAAATCTCCCAGAACATTCCTGACATGACCGCTTCTCTTTACCACACCTGACCTATAGACTTACAATGGGAGAGGAGATCAGTAAAGCGCAGTCACTGAGTAGCTCTGCATAGCAGGAAGCAGAGGATGCACATCCTGTAGATGGAGAAATGTGATTATAAAATATTCACACACTGACACATTGTTCCATCAGACCAATCATATTGCTGCGTTTTCTAAAGATGGCAGCTATGGATTCCTTTAAAGCTGAACTCCAATCAAATATCATGAGGATGTATATTTGTCTCATTACCATCCTCCTATAATCTCCTGCACAGCAGCACTCAGAGTGGGAGGGGCAGCACCAGGAGCCAATCAGATGTGTTGCAATGAACATGAGTTGTGACCTTATAATTGTGCTGCTGCCCCTTCATTATCCAATCAGCATGCTGGGGGGGGGGGGGGTGTTCTGACCAGGCTGTCCTGCTGTAGCTGCATTGATGGTGGAAGATCTGGCTGTGCTGTCTGGTAGGGTGCCGGGATCATAGAACTGAAGAAGGGGCCCTGCGAGGCTCTGAGACCTCTCACTTATGGTGCCATCCTCTAATAAGCTTGAATAAACGATGGAGATTTGTAACAGCTGTGTGTCTGTTTGCTAAGATGCTCATCTAAGAGTTTTTGAAAGGACCAACTCTTCTCACTGACACCACTGATAGTGGAAGGGAGTTCCACATCCTTACTGCTCTGACAGTAAAGAATCCCCTACACAGATTCCCGCCCGCGTCACGTCATATGACGCTGCAGACTTTGAGAGGGGACATCTGAATGGTGCCAGCAGCTACAAGCACTATTCAGATATTGTGTCTCTCCGCCAGCAAATCTCTGCACCGTAAGAGCAATCATAGCGGCCACTTATCTTTCTTACAGGCAGCGGGGGGGGGGGTGTCTCTTTTTTTCCCGATCTCGGTCTTTGTAGCCTAGAGGAGAGGTATCTCTTCAAATATTGGACCTGTCATGCACTATTCTTATTACATGGGATGTTTACATTTCATGTAATAGGAATAAAAGTGATCAAAATTTTTTTATTTAAAGAGACAGTGTAAAAATAAAAAAATAAAGTTAAAATAAACAAAAAAAAAACCCCCTAACCCTAAGCGCCCCCGTCACCGTGAGTTTGCGCACAGAAGCGAAGGCATACGTAAGTCGCGTCCGCATATGAAAATGGCGTTCAAACCACACATGTGAGGTATCACCGCGAACGTTAGAGTGAGAGCGATTTCAAAGCGTGACGTGTTGGAAATCTCTCTACTCGGCGTAAAATCCTCTTTCACATTATGCAAGAAATTGGGCTAACATTACTGTTATCTTATTTTTTAATGCATGAAGCTTTTTTTTTTTCCAAAAAAAAAACGCGCTTGAAAAATTACTGCGCAAATACCGTACGAGATAAAAAGTTGCAATGATCACCATTTTATTCCCTAAGGTCTTTGCTAAAAAAAACATATATAATGTTTGGTGGTTCTGAGTAATTTTGTAGCAAAAAATGATGATTTTTACATGCAGGAGAGAAGAGTCAGCATTGGCTAAACCACTTCTCCAGCTTCATTGAGTAGCCGCGTGTCTTACACTCCCTGAGACTGAATAGTTTTCCTCCTGCGCTGGATTTGCCATTGAGGTATCTCAGCGTCTCTTCTCCAGGGAGAATCAGTGTAATGTTTTTAGTCATTCCTCCTAAGTGAGCTCCTCCATCCCCCATAACTAAGGTCCTCCATCCCCCATAACTGAGGTCCTCCATCCCCCATAACTAAGGTCCTCCATCCCCCATAACTGAGCTCCTCCATCCCCCATAACTGAGCTCCCCCATCCCCCATAACTGAGCTCCTCCACCCCCCATAACTGAGGTCCTCCACCCTCCATAACTGAGCTCCTCCATCCCCCATAACTGAGCTCCTCCACCCTCCATAACTGAGCTCCTCCATCCCCCATAACTGAGGTCCTCCACCCTCCATAACTGAGGTCCTCCACCCTCCATAACTGAGGTCCTCCACCCTCCATAACTGAGGTCCTCCACCCTCCATAACTGAGGTCCTCCACCCTCCATAACTGAGATCCTCCATCCCCCATAACTGAGGTCCTCCATCCCCCATAACTGAGGTCCTCCATCCCCCATAACTGAGGTCCTCCATTCTGCGATTCCCCTGAAAGATGGCAGGTGGGCGGCGGCCATCGCAGTGGCTGGACCAGCTGATTGGCTCTTGCTG
Organism: Glandirana rugosa; assembly: GCA_018402905.1. NCBI lineage: Eukaryota > Metazoa > Chordata > Amphibia > Anura > Ranidae > Glandirana > Glandirana rugosa. The sequence goes on from BLSH010005348.1 coordinate 14,736, forward strand.
TGTCCACTCACAGCGGTAGTGGGAGGCCGGAGTTGCGTGTGTGCGCCCGAGATCAGGGTCTCGGTCACTGGTACGTTGTTTCGTGCTGCCGGCCCGCCCTACCGCAGTATATGTGCGTAGAGCGGTCCAGATGTAGTTAAAAAAAATAATAAAGCAACAGTGTAAAAAATTAAAAAATGTAATAATAAAAAATAAATAATTAAAGTGCCCCCCATCCTCCCACGCTCGCACGCAAACAACGATCGTCCCACACATGTGAGGTATCACTGCGAGCGTCAGATCATGGGCGGCAATTCTAGCACCAGACCTCCTCTGTACATAAAAGGCTACTAAAGTGGTAACCTGTAAAAGGCCTTTAAAGCGCCCCCTATGGATAGTAACATTTACGGCGTTAGTCACCATTGCGCGGGCGTGCGCAATTTTAAAGCGGCTGGGGTGGGACAAATTTAGATGTGGGGGGGGCACAAAGCTAAAATACACAACTTGTCAGCGGCTTTTTTTTTTTTGCTCTCACATTATTTCTGTTCTACAATAAATCTTTATATAAACTACTAGCTAGGCTATCACTGGCTTTCTGTTGGCTCCTTGGTGAGCTCTGTCTGTGATTCCGGAGTGGAAGTGCCCACCCCCGGGGAGGATCTTTGCCTAAGAAACTGTAAGGCCACTTTCACACTGGGGCGATGCGGGCAGTAGTTTCAGCTGCGCTTTATTGCGGTTATAGCAGCACTTTTGCGCCGCTATTCGGGCAGCAGCGAGGCGCTTATAACCGCCAAGAAGGGGTTAAAAGCGCCAGGGCGCTTCCAAATCGCTGTTCAGCCGCTTCAGAAGCGCTGCCCATTCATTTGAATGGCAGGGGTGGGGCAGGAGCGCTGTATACACTGCACCCAACCTGCCCCAAAGATGCTGCTTGCAAGACGTTTTTTCTCGTCCTGCAAGCGCACCGCCCCGGTGTGAGAGCACTCAGGCTTCCACAATGGCGTAGATTGGGGGGAGTTTTTCAGCCGCTTTACAGACGCTAAAGCACCTGAAAAAATGTCCCAGTGTGAAAGGGGTGCAAAGGAAATTGTAAATTCTATACAAAACTGTGTATTGCACACGGCACTAATAACAATTCCATTACATGTTTGCATTCTTTCGAGTCCTGATTAGAATTAGCCTGCCTGTCAGGGATACCATATGCAGGTATCCAGCAGGGATGGGTAGATCAGTTGGCTGCCCTTAAAGGAATCAGGGCCAGGTGTAAGGTGAAAATATGAAGATATTTATTACACAAATAGCACCCTTCAAACACCAAACATAAATGAGCAAGTAAAAGATGAAAACACACCAAACCCCAAAATAAACACCTAACTATCTGACTAATTAAATACAAATGAAGAAAACACAAATATACAATAAGCAACCAGGGATGCCAGATAAGGGGAACAGGGAGCCAGGTACTGGGAGCAGAAGGAGAGCAAGGAAGCAGGTTCAGGAATCAGGTCTCTGGGTCTGGATCGCAGATCAGGGATCAGAGCAGGTCAGGTTCAGGAATGGACACAGCTTGCAGGGAAAACACTGAAGCATTGGGACAGGGAACAAGGCGGGCTTATATGGACCCAGCAGACCCATCAGGTGCAGCTTAATGACCTGTAAGCTCAATCTCCTGGGAGACACCCGCTGGTGGCCACCAGAACTACACCATTTGGTTTACCAAACACTGCCACCAGCAGGTGACCCAAGCAAGGACACAGGTCCTGACAGTTCCCCCTCCTTGAGGAGCGGCCTCCGGACGGTCCATTCTGCTGTTAACTGGAGAGTCCTTGTTGGTGCAGGAACAGTCCAGCAAAGTTTCCCATCCGTGTCTGTGGACTCTATTACACTTCTCCGACCAGAGATCTTTAACCTGCTGGGCGGCATGTCACCCAAGTCAGGTACTGGAACAAACCCCCCACCACCAGGGTCTGGAGGTCTGAGTCTGGTACCAACAGCTAGCCAGACATTGGGCCTGAAACCAGTGGGGGCAGGCAACATAGGGACATCAAAATCAGCCAGGGCATCAAGCCGGGGGAAAATAGTGGCAAGCTGGGCATTAGGTAGCCAAACATCCACAGGCACTGGATCAGCAGGCATCGGGTCATCAGGCACTGGATCAGCGGGCGCAGGGTCATCAGGCACAGAGTCATCACACTGGGTAGTAGGCATCGGGTCAGGCAATGGATCAGCGGGCACCGGGTCGTCACACTGGGCAGCAGGCACCGGGTCGTCACACTGGGCAGCAGGCACCGGGTCGTCACACTGGGCAGCAGGCACAGGATCAGCAAGCCGGACAGCGGGCACAGGGTCAGCGGGTACAGGAACAACGGACATAGCATCAGCAGGCACAGGATCAGCAGGCTGGACAGTGGGCACAGGATAAACAGGCATAGGATCAGCAGGCCTGACAGCGGGCACGACAGCTGGCGCAGGATTAGCAGGCCGGACAGCGGGCACAGGAACAGCGGGCACAGGATCAGCAGGCACGACAGCGGGCACGACAGCTGGCACAGGAACAGCGGGCACAACAGCTGGCACAGGATCAGCGGGCACAGGAACAGCGGGCACGACAGTTGGCACAGGATCAGCAGGCATAGGATCAGCAGGTATGACAGCGGGCACAACAGCTGGCAAAGGATCAGCAGGCCGGACAGCGGGCACAGGAACAGCAGGCACAGGAACAGCGGGCTGGATGGAAGGCATGGCAACAGGTACTGGAACAGGCTGGGCGGCAGGCATGGCAGTGGGTACTGGGACAGCAGGCTGGGCATCAGGAATAGCCACAAAGAGGGCATCAGGAACAATGAAGTCAAATTGAATAGCCGGCAAAGAGTCCATAGGGCCAGATTGGGTGAAGGACAGAGAACCGGTACAGTTAGGTGGAATAGTGACAGGCAGGTGGGAAACAGAGGGTCCAATTTTCATGGGTTGAACCAAGGTGGCAGATGTGGAGGCAAACTGGAACAGATCAGTTGTTGAAGCAGACTGAATCAGATTGGCAGGTGTGGAGGCAGGATTGGATAGTGGTAGGATTGTGCAGGTTGGGAAAAACTTCCGTTTCTTTTTGGGTTTAGTCACAGCAATTCTGTATGGGGATGCAGGGCTGTAAGTAGTGGGTACAGCTGATGGAGGAGAAGAGCAGGAGGATGGTAAAAAAGAGGGAGCAGTTGAGGATTTTTGTGGGGTATATTGGGCTGCAACTGTGGTTGCTATGGGCGATGGAGAAAAAGACATTTCAGCAGCCAGGTGTCTGGCCACAGGACTGGGTGGTTGCAGGCTGACAGAGGCCGAGTGCAATATTTTTGACCATGCCTGTAATAAAGGTTGCACAAAATCTGATTTGCATACTGCCTGTCTGACCAGAGATTGCACAGAATCAATGCACTCTGCTAGCACCTGTTGGGAACATGCTGAGTAGTGTTCAAAGAAAAAGGCTAAGTCGTCTTCCAGTAACCAAACCAATGAAACCACCTGATTTAAACTGAAAGGTGGGGTGTAATCATCACCACCACTAGGGACACCAGACAAAGCCAACTCTGCACAAATTTGAATGAGTGGCTGAATCTCTTCAAACAAAAATCTGCCCTGATCAACAAAAGAGTGAGCCAGACGGATGCATTCCAACAATTGCTCCCTGGTCTGCTCTTTCAAAATCTGGCAACAATAATCCCTGTCTTCTATTGCAAGCAGTGAGAAATACAAAATCTCTTCAGCATGCATCTTGCAGCAGTTAGCAATGCTCAGACCTGATTCCCAGGTGCATCCGATCTGATTGTATGGCTTCAGTGTTATGTCAGGGACACCATATGCAGGTATCCAGCAGGGATGGTCAGATCAGTTGGCTGCACTTAAAGGAATCAGGGCCAGGTGTAAGGTGAAAATATCAATATATTTATTAGACAAATAACACTTCCAACACCAAACACCAGCAAACATAAATGAGCAAGTAAAAGATGAAAACACTCCAAACCCCAAAATAAACACCTAACTATCTGACTAACTAAATACAAGCGAAGAAAACACAAATATACAATAAGCAACCAGGGATACCAGATAAGGGGAACAGGGAGCCAGGTACTGGGAGCAGAAGGAGAGCAAGGAAGCAGGTTCAGGAATCAGGTCTCTGGGTCTGGATCGTAGATCAGGGATCAGAGCAGGTCAGGTTCAGGGGTCAGGATCGCAGATCAGGGATCAGAGCAGGTCAGGTTCAGGCATGGTCACAGCTTGCAGGGAAAACACTGAAGCATTGGGACAGGGAACAAGGCGGGCTTATATGGACCCAGCAGACCCATCAGGTGCAGCTTAATGACCTGTAAGCTCAATCTCCTGGGAGACACCCGCTGGTGGCCACCAGAACTACACCATTTGGTTTTCTCAACACTGCCACCAGCAGGTGACCCAAGCAAGGACACAGGTCCTGACACTGCCTATGTTACGCCCCTTGTTACCATACAAGTACAATGGTAATATTAATGTGATACGTAATCAGGTGAATGAAAAACTTTAATTGCACTGAATAAACAGAACAGTTATTTGGAAAGATGCTGAGTGCATCTTTCTGTTCCCTACTGCAGTATTTATGATTAATTCGGAACCACTAATCAATATGAGGATAGGAGTTGCCTATCTTTAAAAAAAAATTTGGCACACTACAAGGATCTGCTGGATGGTGGAAGATCTATTTTATTTGAACGTAAATGGACTTTGACTTCAAGTGGCTGTAAAGGCAAAAGGTGAATTCTATGCATTAAGATAAAAAACCTTCTGTGTGTTGCAGCCTCCCCAGCACCCCTAATACTTACCTGAGCCCCTTCTCTATCCAGCGATGTCCACGAATGTCTTAACTGTCCCAGACACTCCTCCTGATTGGCTGAGACACAGCAGTGGCACCATTGGCTCCCGCGGCTGTCAATCAAAATCAGTCAGCCAATCAGGGAAGAGATGAGGCGGGGCGGGGCCGGGTTGGGGCTCCATGTCTGAATGGACACACGGAGCTCTGATTCGGCTCGGGTGCCCCCATAGAAAGCTGCTAGCTGTGGGGGCACTCAATAGGAGGAGGGGCCAGGAGCAGCAAAGAGGGACCCGAGAAGAGGAGGATCCGGGCTGCTCTGTGCAAATCCAGCTGCACAGAGGAGGTAACTATAACATGTTTGTTATTTAAAAAAAAAACACAGAGACTTTACAATCACTTTAAGAGAGACTTCACGCTTAGCACATTGAACGCTGGTTATTTTCTTATTTTTTGTCTGTTTTTTTTTATATTCACTCATCATTTCATTATATATATGTTTAGTATAGGTGTGCCTGGGCACACCCTAATCAACCTGTGCTGTGCAGACTTCCCCTGCTGATTGGCTGCACAGAAAGGGACTGGGGAATCTCTGTCCTCAGTCCCTTTCTCTGTCCCAAAAGTGAGAAATCAGGAGTCTGTTTGGACCCCTGATATTTCACCAAAGTCCCCTAAAAAAATATTAAAAGAATAATAAATAAAAAATTATTGTAAAAAAAGTAATAAGAAAAATATAAATAATAAAAAGCTAGTAACCAATCTCTGCCCTGCTTACGCCACCTCTGCACTGCTCATTGCCCTACTGCTATATACACATCACACGCAGTATTGTTGGAGCTTTGGGGTGCACACCCTAATGCAATAATCTGCGCACACCTATGATGTTTAGGTAATCAAACTTTCTTTGCCAGCAGCCACGCCCGTTATCACAGCACAGATACATTAATTTTTATATGTATTACCCATGGATCACACTGCTGGCCGCACAGAATCACAATCCTGGGGCAGATCACACACAGTCTTGGCTCCTCAGGGGTTTATTTCTCTTCTTCCCTGAAGTATTCTGGAGCCATCAGTGTAGAAGGGCCAACCAGTATGAATGATGGACCCTAAATGAGATGTGTGCAGTACTCCAGACGTTGGTAGACCCCGGACTTAGTATAAAGCAGGGATATGCAATTAGCGGACCTCCAGATGTTGCAGAACTACAAATCCCATGAGGTACAGCAAGACTCTGACAGCCACAAGCATGACACCCAGAGGCAGAGGCATGATGGGACTTGTAGTTTTGCAACAGCTGGAGGTCCGCTAATTGCAGATCCCTGGTTTTAAAGGATAATGAGGTGGGGGATTTCCCAGCCTCCAGGTAATGAGTCCATGGAAGGAGGAGCTCCCGTGTACAGCGAGCGCGGCACCTTCTGCAGTATGGCGGTGGGGGCTCATCTGTGGACATTCCAGACTGCAGAGAAGGTAAGTGACCAATTACAGCCCCCCCCCCCCCATACTGATGGAGGTATAAGAATTGTTCTTATGGCCATATTTCTGGAAACATCTCACACAAAATATCTTCTGCCATGGATTCCACCGCGCTTCATACAAGGAGTGCTGTGTGAGGGACTTCAACATTAATTGGACTTTTCAAACTGAACTCACAAGCTGGAGCAGAGATATGGGGGAGGAATTGACGGGGAATTCATGAATCAGTTTGTAAAAAGCCCAAGCACAGGAGATCAGGTTGTAGGCCTGTTACTGGCAGATGGGGGTTGATTGTCCGATGCTGGGGTGGCAGGGAAGTTGTGCTCCAATGGTCATCACCGTCTATGGTTTCATCAGACCAAACCTCTAAATTCATACAAAGGAAAAAGATTTAGATTTCAAAAGGACAAATTTTGCTCAATTTGGTAAATACCTAAAAAAAAAAGGTCAAAGTAGAATTGTGCGAGTCAATAACAAGTGAGCCCTACTGACGTCCTCCATCCTGGAGGAATTAAAGATTAGAAGATTAGATGTCCAGCAAATGAGTAACAGTAAATGGAAGAGAAAACAAATATAGTCCAATAAAGGAGGCCAAACACATTATCAGTGCTGCTATAGTACAAAACTAGAGGGGTCACCAGGAGCAAGGGGGTCCTGAATCCTCTTTATAGAACTTTATATCACTAGAGGGGTCACCAGCAGGGGGAAGGGGGTCCTGATTCCTCTATATAGATCTTTATATCACTAGAGGGGTCACCAGCAGGAGGAAGGGGGTCCTGATTCCTCTATATAGATCTTTATATCACTAGAGGGGTCACCAGCAGGAGGAAGGAGGTCCCCATTCCTCTATATAGATCTTTATATCACTAGAGGGGTCCCCATATATGATCAGTGTCAGTATATATATTTCCTGGCCATACCTCACGTCAGCACACAATGGGTTAACGCCTCTTGCAGGGCACATGACCACCTATTACTAGCTGAATAAAAGACATCCCCTCCCCCACCAAGGTGTTCTTTTTTTCTTGGTCTGCTCCAGGCCACCTATGCATTGCTGTTGGGAAGTAGTTTGTTGCTGGATATCCCCCCTACCGAACCTCCCCCTCCATGTTCATCCTCTCATGGAGTTGGAAGACTCAGAATGTTGGATGGTAAAGCCTCCTGAAGCTGAGTGTTCCTTGTGCCGGGAGCGGGCAATGTTGCTTGTACAGCACTTCTACAGGTGTGGTGTGAGGAAGCTCTGCAAGGTCACCATTGGGATTTTTCCTGTCTTGTATAGGTAGCATGCCGCTCTGTCAGCAAACTGGTGTGACCAGAAATGTGTGGACTGCACAGAAAATACCAAACAAAAGCGTAACTAAAATAAGAGGATTTATTATAAGGTGTGACAGTGAGCTAAAAACGCACAACCAAAATAGAAATAGTGAATCCAACCAAAAGCATAGAACTAGAGCAGTAAGGAAAGTCCAAACCATAAATTTGGAGCCAGGCCCATCCACAGGAGAGCAGTCAGAGGGAACCGGGGAGCAGGACGATGCAGGTTTCGGGATGCAGGTCTCAGGCTACAGAGGCACAAGGAACAATACCAAGGCAAACTAGCACAGCACTCCCAGGTTTAAATATATGATGATATCAGGTCCTGACTGCGAAGAGACACCTGCTGGTGGACACTGGAACTACAGCCCCTAGGTGTGGAGGCTACAGTGCCCCCAACTGGTGAAAGCGTTCCTAACAGTACCCCCCCTCGAAGGAGCGACCTCCAGATGCTCCAACCAGCCATAGCAACAAGAGTCCCGAATGACAGTGTCTTACGAGTCCAAGGAATGGCAGGTTCCAGATCAGAGGCCCTGCTGCCGGGATACAGAAAGATTCCAGGAATTCCACCACCTGGGTCTGGT
>BLSH010005350.1:44292-59233 GCA_018402905.1 Glandirana rugosa
TCCAATTGGGGAAGTAACGGTTACCGTAAATGTGTCATTAGTCACGTAAAAATATCGTGACTAGCGACATATTTACGGTTACCAGGGTTTTTTCACAGTTTTACCAGGCTGTACAGGCGACTTTATAGCGTCACGGTTCCCCTTCTTTTCCCTGTAGCCGCTCATCGCGGCTCGCCGGCGGACATCGGGTCCGCCCGAGCCGCGGGCACACTCCTCAGGAGTGCGGCGGGTGCGCGCGCGCGCCGCCGGCGGCGCGCGCGCGCCCCCTGGTGGCCAATATGCAAATCGCCGTATATTTACGGCGATTCGCGCCCAGCTCCCCGACTGCCGCCGTGAAAAGACGGCGCGCGGTCGGGAAGCAGTTAATGGCAGCGATCTGCGATTTTTAGCGGTACTGCGATATTTCAGCGGACATGTCGGACCATTTTGACACTTTTTTGGGACCATTGGCATTTATACAGCGATCAGTGCTATAAAAATGCACTGATTACTGTGTAAATGCCATTGGCAATGAAGGGGTTAACCTGGAGGGGGCGCTCTAAGGGTTAAGTATGTTCCCTGGGCGTGTTCTAACTGTATGAGGGCTGCCCTGGCTGGGGAAGGGAAGTGGTCACAGCCGTCGTATACAGGAAGGCTGTGATCGCAGCCCTTCCCCCTTCACAGAACGGAGGTCCGTGTTTACTTACACCGACCTCCGTTCCTTCGCTCCGGGGGGGCCATCGCGGGTAGCCGGCGGCAATCGAAGCCACCGCACCCGCTCCCTGGCCCTCCCCGGACACAGTGAGCGCACGGGCCCGCCTCCGGCGGCGCGCACACGCTCACTAGGCGCGATCACGCGGCCGCCATCATATGACGGCGATCCGCGTTACAGAGCCACTTTGCCGCCGTCAATTGCCGATTGACGGTCGGCAAGTGGTTAATGAGTATCAGGCAGGCCATTATACTACATAATCTAAAAGAGGATTGTACAATCAGATTGTATAGTGTGTGGTTGCCGTAGATGGGTTACCATATGAGGGTGGGATGTTGTATTGTGCAGGGCAAAAAGGGTGGTAGTAGGACTTTGGTGGGGCACCAAAATGCTCCTTCGCCAGTGTGGACAAAAATCCTTGCACCGGCCCTGACTGTAGGACGCACATTTTAACATCCAATTTATGAAACATCTGTTTCTGTTCCCTCACAGGATCAGAACAAAAAGATGGCAACACAATCTCCTGACTTCTGTGAAACCTTGATGCCACCTTCGGCAAAAAAGCCGGATCGGTTTTAAGAACTAGCCGATCTGGAAAAATCTGGAGGAAAGGAGCTCTGATGGACAACGCTTCTAGCTCACTTACCCTCCTTGCTGTGGTTATGGCCACCAAGAATACTGCCTTGATGGTTAACCATTTCAACAAAATTATCCCGAGTGGTTCAAAAGGATCCTTCGTGAGGACCCTCAATACTAGGGACAGGTCCCATATTGGAAAAGGAGTATCCTTTATCGATCTACTCCTTTTTAGGTACTTGAAAAATCGCACAACCCAGGGGTCTGAAGCCAGCAATATTTCCAGGTAGATGCTCAGGGCAGAGACCTGGTTCTTCAGGGTGCTACTGGCTAAACCTCTGTCTGCTCTTGCCTGAAGGAACTCCAGAACAGACACCTGACTACATACTTCCAAAGAAGTCCCACCTGTTGAGAGAGAAAAAACGGCGTACTTTTGCGTTTTCTTTTGACGCAAAGAGGTCTATGCACGGTGTTCCCCACTTCCTGACTATCAGGCTGAAGACCTCTGCATTTAATTCCCAGTCTCCCTCCCTCAGCGTCCTCCTGCTGAGGAAGTCTGCCACATGGTTCAGTTCTCCCTTCAGGTGCACCGCCGAGAGGGAACAAACATTGGCCTCCGCCCACTTGAGGATGCCTTCCATCAACTGCCACAAGGATCTGCTCCTGGTCCCTCATTGTCTGTTGACGTACGCCACAACTGAGGCATTGTCCGATCTGATTTGGACATGTTGGCCCCCAAGTTCCTGCTGGAAAGCTTTGAGCGCTAACTCCACCGCTCGGAGTTCCCGCCAATTCGAGGATCTGTTCCCATCCTCTCCTCCCCAGGTGCCTTGCACCGGCCTGGATCCCAGATGCACTCCCCAACCTGACCCACTTGCGCTGGTCGTGATAACTTTTGTGGCCGACAGGGTCCACTGAAGACCTAGGGATAGATTGGTCCCCGACCTCCACCAGTGTAAGGTCGCTTTGACCTGATCCGGGATCTGCACTGGGGAGTCCAGAGACTCGCGGATGTGGTCCCACACTTCTAGAACAAAGAGTTGCAGTGGGCGGAAATGCAACCCTGCCCACTGAACCGCCGGGATTGCTGCCGTTAGGAGGCCCAGCGCTGACATGGCTTTCTGAATGGAGACCTGAGCCCCTTTCTGCAGTGTCTCCATGGCCCCGTCTATTTTTTGAATTTTCTCCTGCGGGAGGAACACCTTCCTCTCCCTGGAATCCAAAATGTAGCCCAGGAAAGTGATTCTCTGGGAGGGGACCAGGTTTGACTTCTCCAAATTTAGGAGCCATCCCAGCCCTTCCAGGATGACCCTTGCGAACCGTAGATCCTGAGTCAGCTTTTCTGGGGAGGCTGCAAAGAGGAGTAAATCGTGCAGATATGCTATGACTGCCAACCCTTTTAACCTCAACACTGCCAAGGCTTCTGCCATCACCTTGGTGAAGATACGGGGGGAAGAGGATAGCCCGAAAGGCAGGGCCCTGTATTGCAGGTGGATTACCCCCTCTGTGGTTCTTATTGCCAACCTGAGATACTTCTGGCAATCTTCCGCAATGGGAACGTGCAAGTAAGCTTCCTGCAGGTCTATGGAGACCATGAAGCAGTTCGGAGGCAAAAGTGCTTTTACAGAGTAGATTGAGTCCATGCGGAATTTCTTGTAACGCACTCAGGGGTTTCAGGTTCAGAATCAATCTGAACTTCCCTGATGGTTTCCGAACCACAAACACGTGGGAGTAAAAACCTCCGCCAATCTCTGCTTGAGGTACCTACCTTACAACCTGCTGCTCCTCCAACTCTCTTAGAGATGATAGCAGAGCCCCTGTTTTTACAGCACACTTTGGGAGGTTTGTCACCAACAGCCTTTGTGGAGGTGCTCTGGAAAATTCCACCCAGTAACCCCTTCAAACTATCCCCAGTACTAATTGATTGGTGGATATTTCTTCACACCGTGGGAGGAAAGCCCCCAATCTTCCCCCCACTGTGGTGCTCCCGTCACTGCGTCTTTCGGGGCTGTTCAGGAGGGCGAAAAATTGCCCCACCCTGACCTTTGCCCCTTTCCAGGCTTTTTTCTTTCCCTCTGATTGGGGAGCTCCTGACTTATTTTGGGGACGAAACCGCTTCCTCGGATTCTCCCCCCGCTTCCTTTTTTGGCGGAAAGGCCTTTTTCCTGTTGGCCGTTCAGTCCAAAACTGTTTCCAGGTCAGGACCGAACAGGAGATCTCCTGAAAAAGGGATCCCACAAAGCTTAGCCTTAGACGCAATATCACCCTGCCAGGTGTTCAGCCACAAGGCTGTTCTGGCTGAATTGGCCAGGGCTGAGGTTCGTGCAGACATACGAACAGCCTCCGCTGAAGCATCCGCAATGTATGCGATCCCCTTCTGCAGCATAGGAAAGGATTTTAATATTGTTTCCTTCGGTGTGCCCGCCTTTATTTGTGTCAGCCAGTGCTCCATGTTACGTGCCACCACCGTGGTCGCCATGGAGGGTTTCAGACTGGTGAGTGAAGAATCCCACGCTTTCTTTAACAGGCCTTCCGCTCGTTTATCCATGGGGTCCGAGAGGGCCCCCATGTCCTCGAAGGCTAAGTCTGTACGTTTTGAGACCTGTGAAAAAGCTGCGTCCAGCTTAGGGGCTTTGTTCCACACCAGCGTTTCCTCCTCCGCGAAGGGGAAGCGTCTTTTCAAAGCCCTAGAAAAGAAAGGCTTCCTCTCAGGATGTTTCCATTCCTTCAAAATGGTCTCCACCGGTGCATCATGGACTGGGAAAAACGTCCTCTTTGGCTCACTAAGACCCTCGTACATCTGGTCATGGAGCGACAGCACCCTCCTTTCCTTCTGGATCCCCAAGGTAGTGTGAATGACTCCTAAAAGTTCATCCACCTCCTCTAGAGAGAGCTTGTACCTAGAGCATGGGGATTCGCCACCCCCACCCTCCCCCTCTGACTCCTGCTGTGAGCCAGAGCTGGCACTATCAGGCTCCTCTGGGTCTCCCCTGTGATCCCCCAGTTCTGCCCCACGCCTGGAAGTATCCACGGAACAGGTGTGGCCCCCTGCTGTGTTGGTGTTGGGGCCCCCGGAACCCTAGGCAACTGTAAATTTGTGAACAGAGCCTGAAAGGATTGAAAGGTGCTGGAGAGTTCTTTGACGGACGCCGCCAGGTCCACACTTTGCTCCCCTGCCTGTTCCCTCACTAACGCCTCTATGCACTCCTTACACAGTGCTTTTGACCAGCCCCCCCCTAGGGTGTTCCAACAAGATGGGCACTTCCTCCTAGAGCCATGCTCCTTCTCTTTTGGAGGGTGGTTCTTGTCTGAAGACTTGCCCTGAAAAACAAAGGCCGAGGGGAACAGGGGTCACACTCTGCACCTTCCATTCGGCTTCACCCGTGACACCACACACAGCCACTAAGGGGGTAGTGCTCAACCTAGAAAACCAACCACCACCAGGGTACTAGGTTCGCCCGCCCCCCCTCCCCCCACCTATGGGGGGAGGGGAACCCTTGTGGAGCTTACATGGTATCCTCAAAAGACAGGACAAAAATCCACCCCTGGGTTCCTCCTTACCTTTGAGTGGCTGGTGCTCGGCTCCCCTGACGAAACCTGTGAAGCCTCTGCCTCCAACATTGCGCTGAGCCGTTGCACTGCCTCCGCTGATTCAACAGCCTGCAGCGTTCCCAGCACGCCAGTCCGACTCTGTGGCCTCCTTCACGTCCTTGCGACCGGAACCGGAAGTCGCAGACCAACGGAAGTGCCCGCCCCTTCCGCTGGAACAGGCGTCACACGCCCTTCGACCTCGCCAGCTCCATGCCAACTGAAAAGCTTCAGGGTGGGACGGACACTCCGTTATGCCCTCTCCAGGCACAGCAAGAAAGGGACCCACCCTGCACTGCGCCCCCTCACCAGGGGCCGTTTCAGGTGCGTATTAGTGCCGCTGCTGGCAGAGCACCCCAGCCCCCTCCGCAGCCTGGCACCCAAAAAGAAAAATTCCTCCCTGGATATGAGAGCCTTGCTCCCCTCCTCAGGACACAGACCGGCCCGGCCTCAGCAGCCGTATGACCCTTCGGTTCCTAGCGATGTCTCCCCACCGGAGGAAACACCAAAACTGAAGGGTCGTGGGGCGGTGAGGTTAAAAACCTGTGTGAAGGGGCGGTGTTTCCTGAGGAAGGGGGAGCCAAGGTCTCTCAAAGGTGCCTGTCCTGAAAGACGATGGGGGGAAAATTATGTGCTGTACCCCAAAATCCAAACGAGGCCCTTCAGGTGTGGTATGGAATTTAAGGGAAACCAGCGCCAAAATTAAAAAAAAATGATGTGGGGTCCTCCCCAAAATCCAAACCAGGCCCTTCAGGTCTGGTATGGATTGTAAGCCTGTGCCAAATTTAAAAAAAAATGGTGTGGGGTCCCCTCCAGACCCTTATCCGAGCACGCAGCCCTGGCATGACAGGAGGGGGTGGGGACAAGCGAGCGCCCTCCCCCTCCGAACCACACCAGGCCACATACCCTGGCCAACATGGGGAGGATGCTTTGCGGTCACCCCAAAGCACCTTGTCCCCATGTTGATGGGGAGAAGGGCCTCATCCCCACAACCCTGGCCAATAGTTGTGAGGGTCTGCGTGCAGGGGCTTATCAGAATCTGGAAGCCCCCTTTAATAAGGGGACCCCCAGATCCCGACCCCCCCCCCCATTTGAATAGGTATGGGGTACATTGTACCCTTACCCATTCATCAAAAAAGGAGTGTAATGTAAAAAAAAAACAAGAGGCAGTTTTTGACAAGTCCTTTATTTTGTAAAATAGCTCTTTTCTTCTTTCTTCTTTCTTCCTCCATCTTCTCCTGGCCCGGGTCCTTCTTCTGGTCTTCTGCTTTTTCTTTTAGTCTTCTTGCTTTCTCTCTTCATCTTCTTCTTCTTTCACCGCCGCCGCTCTCCCTGCTTCTGCAGTCCGGCCCCTGCGCGTCTCCCAGAATGGGCAGTCTTCACAATGACAGTACTTTTATAAGAAGGGGCAGGGCCACCCAGTGACGTAACCGAGTGAACCCGCTCCCTTCTGACGTCATGCAATGTCAGAGGGGGCGGGTCAACATTTTTTAACACTACGCTAATTTTTTGGTGAATGGGTTGGGGTACAATGTACCCCAAAACCTATTCACATAGGGGGGGCCGGGATCTGGATCTTATTAAAGGGGGCTTCCAGATTCTGATAAGCCCCCCACCCGCAGACCCCCATAAGCACCAGGCTTGTGGGGAAGAGGCTCTTGTCCCCTCCTCCCCCAAAGCACCCATACTCCCCATGCTGAGGGCATGTAACCTGGTACTGTTCAGGAGGGGGGGTGCTTGTTCGCCCCCCCCCCCCATCCTAACCGGCCAGGGCTGCATGCTCGGATAAGGGCCTGGTTTGGATTTTAGGGGGAACCCCACGTCAATTTTTTTTTTAAAATTTGGCGTGCGGTTCCCCTTAATATGCAAACCAGACCCGAAGAGCCTGGTTTGGACTGGGGGGGGGGGGCCTACACACTTTTTTTCAGCAATTCTTTTTGTACATTGCCGGGAACCGGCAATACATTACAGCCGTGATTTTAAATGACAATTTTTCCTATGGAAATGTCATTTCGCTCTGGCTATGTTCTACATTTCACAGAGATGTGTCCTTTTACACACAGACTAAGGACACCCCTCAGGCACAATATTTAAAGGATTTTTTTCTTTTTTCTTTTTTTTCACTTTAAGCATGATTAAAATCACTGCTCCTGAAAAAACAATTGATTTAAAACCTTTTTTTTTCATTGATACATGTCCCCTACGGCAGGAACTGGGTCCCCATACACTTTTAGGGCAATAACATTGCATATAAGCCTTCAAAATGAGCACTTTTGATTTTTTATGTTCGGGTCCCATAGACTTTAATGGTGTTCGGATGTTCACCCAAACTTTTTGTCTGTTCGCATGTTCTGGTGCGAAATGAACAAGGGGGTGTTCTGCTCATCCCTAATCCTGACTTAAGAGAGAAATACTTAGTACCTAGGGCATTTGAATTGAATTACTGGCAGTTGAAACATGCTGTAAGGGCTCAATTTCTGGAAGAGGTGGTCCTCGAATCAGATTCAATAGAGCAACTTCTTATTTCAGGAGTAATGGGGAAACCGCTTTCCTCCCTGTATTTGTATCTTACTGTGGCCCATGACAGTAAACCGACTAAGACTGGAAAATGGAGAGCAGATATTCCAGACTTGGGTGAGAAGGAGTGGGAGGATTGTGTTTCCACGTTCATACCTGCCCTGATATCCGCCAGGGACAGGTTTACGCAACTAAAGTTTCTACATAGGGTGTATTATACACCGCAAAGGCTAGTAACCATATATTCACAGCATAACCCAAGGTGCACTAGGTGTGGGATAGAACCCGGCTCATTCTGGCATATGGTGTGGACCTGTCCGAAGATTTGTGGGTACTGGGAAGAGGTTGCTGAAGTACTTAGGATGGTGACCGACCTGCATATTATCCTTGACCCACGTTTTATGTTGCTTAGTTACATGGAAGACATAGAGAGTGACAGATATACCAAGCTGTGCCTCACATTTGTGTTATTCTATGCCTGCTGGGAAATCCTGGTGCGCTGGAAGGACACGGACCCCCCCCCCCCCTACCAGGAGTGCCTGGCAAAGTGATACCACTATACAGAATCATCTATGAGAGTAGGAGGTGCCCGCCCAAATTTGACAAAATCTGGGCGAACTGGATTGAGGCACGTGGATGTATTCGGGACTGAGCCCCACATAGAATGTAGAAACTTTCTTGCAGTTGATCTGAGTATAGGTCTTGACTCAGGGACATATGTGACCCTCCCCTCCCCCTTTCTCCACTCTCCCCCTTTCTCCGCTCTCCCCCCCCCCCAGGGTACCCAGTTTTTGCCCAGGCTCTTCCTAATGTCTCCAATACTCTTGACCCCACTGCTCCATCAGCCCCCCCCCCCGCTTGGAGGACCCTAGGTACTCAGAGAACCAGATAATCCCTGCAGATGGAAGACGTGACGATGATAACATTAAAATTCTATTGAGCCAGTAATGTCACAATTGCAGAACTGTACTAACAAGGAACGACTTTGAAATGTAATTCTTTTGCTTAGACGATTATCACACGGCTACATGACTATGTAATGTATTCTTTTTCTTGATGCTGATGTTTATTTCAAAATAAACTGTTTCTGTTAAAAAAAACTGGCAGTAACGCACACAGAAGTAAATGGCGTTAAACTTGCACTACACTACATTGAAACTATGTGAGCTGTCCCTACTCTACATATACACTAATGTATGTATGAATGACAGGGTCTCACTACACTACAGTGAAACTATCTGAGCTGTCCCCACTCTAGCTTCACACTATGCAAAGCTGAATGATGGTCCTCCTCACTACACTCACACTATCCCTAGACTGACCCTAAACTAATATGCCTCACTGACAATTGAAGCACAATAGCACAGTATAGCACACTAACTAACTAATAACACTGAACAGAGCCCTGTTCTAGCTCTCTTCACGCCAAAATCACACTGAAAATGGCTGCCAATGAAAGAATACTTTTATACTGTGGGGCGGGAATGAGCCATGATTGGATAAAGTCATGATGACAGTGTCCAATCATGACTCTGACAGTGCTCTGTGCCCCGATTGGCTGAAGCTTTCACTGCTTCAGCCAATCAGGGCTTGCAATGCACTGTTCAGCACTGCAATGCATCGTGCTCCGTTCGGGGGGGGGGGCGTTTAAACGGTCGAACGCCTGAACAATGAAAGTTTGGCCCGAACCTATGCTCGGGCCGAACTGTTTGCCCATCCCTAGCCATCACCCATGTCCTCTCTTCTGACTGCAAGGCTAAGCACTTCTTACCAACATGGCAAGACCTCGAGGTCCTGGAGGCTGTGGACAAGACTCCCACCGCACTGGCAAGCGTTTACAAACTATGGACATTGGTTTATAGCGTTTTTATTTATTTTTTTACTAGTAATGGCGGCGATCTGTGATTTTTATCGGGACTGCGATATTGCGGCGGACAGGTCGGACGTTTTTGACACTTTTTTGGGACCAATGACATTTATACAGCGATCAGAAATGTAAATATCCACTGATTACTGTGTAAATGTCATTGGCAGTGAAGGGGTTAACCTGCAGGGGGCAGTGAAGTGGTTAACTATGTTCCCTGGGTGTGTTCTAATTGTGGGGGGGGGCAGGCTTGGCAGGAGCATGACAGATCTAACAGATCCCAGTGACAGGGATCAGTAGATCTGTCATGCCCCCCCTCACAGAACGGGGAACCGGCGTGTTTACATCGGCGGTTCCCCCTTCCGGCTCTCTGGAAGGAGATTGCGGGTCTTCGGCGGATATCGGGTCCGCCCGACCCGCGGGCACGCTCCCGCAGCGGGCATGGGCACGTGCGCGCGCCGCTCGCGCCCGCGGGAGCACGCCCGGCACGAGCCAAATGGGAGGACGTCTATAGCGCCGCGCTGTAGCCGTCATTCGGCTATGGTGGCGGCGCGAGGTGGTTAAGGAAAGTCTCCCTACAACTTGTAGCAGTCCTACAAAGAAGACTCAAAAGACCTTAGGTAGCTTCTTCAAAGCAGCACAAAGAAATGAAGGGCCACCAGATCCAGCCTCAGTGTCACATCAACAACAATCCGTCAGCTTTACCTTGGAGCTACAGTCTTACCTGTTCTTAGGCAACACTGACAGTGAAGATGATCCATTAGTCTTGGGGAAGGTTCACAAGGAGCAGTATCCAAGATTGTCTGCACTGGCCAGGAAATACCTTTTTATTCCTGCAACCAGTTCCCTTCTGAAAGGGTTTTTAGCACAGGGGACAACATTGTCTCATGTCGCTGTTTTGCACTAAAGTCACAAAATGTTGATAGGCTAGTGTTTCTAGATAAGAATCTTTCAATTGGTTTACTCTGACATAATATATATAAAAAAGAACTATATTAAAAAGAACTAGATATAAACCCGTGGCACCACAAAGATGAGATTGGTGGATAAAATCTGAACTTTATATATGGGTGAGGCTCAGAGAGTTGCGGTTGGCTGATGTGAGCATATGCATCTCTGAGAGATCCCCACTTTACCTGCACACACACCTAAAACCAGGTACGGTCTCCTGTATTGTTTAGCCATGACACCCCCTCTGATTAGACTTTGTGTACCCTGGGATGAGCAACTGCCAACCTTGTTCTTAATTTTTAATTTAATTTTTCTTTTATTCAGGTGTTACTTGAGACATATAGGGGCCATTTTGCTTTAAGTTATTGTTGCACGCACCTATATATGCCGCATATGTGAATCAATGCGACAATCTCAATTTAATCTCCACTATATAGGGTTAATTCGACAACGTCAGGGGCGGAATGTGGCCAGCAGGTTGATTTGATTGGCTATACTGCCTATAAAAAAGATGCACATGCCTGGGGCCCATCACCCTGATGAAATCCACGGTACAGCGGCTGAAACGCGTTGGTTCCTGTTCCCCTTGTCTTCCCCCCACGCACCCTTGGAGGTTCCCCCGTTTTTAGGGGGCCATGCTGCTCTGACCCATATGCTGCACCTTGGAATGATGCTCTCTACTATGACCACTCCGCTCCAGGCTTTCCAGACCACCGGGAGCTGATGATCAGCTGATGCCCAGCTGAGAGACGAGGGTCAGTTACCTTGTCTATGCTGGTCCAAGATTCACGGAGCTGTGTGCCATCAATCCGGTGAATGAGTGAGACACACGCCGCTGTGGGAGGTCTAACCTGAAAATTCCATTGATATGCCAGCGGCGGAAAGTCTTACCATCTGCAAGGTTGATCCTATGAATGTCTCTCGCTCTCTAAGGAGTGAAGCCGTCCAAGCCTCTGATTGATATTTGGCGGTGCAACAAGTTCATCAGATCCGTACCCTGGTCCCACAGATTGGATTCCACCCATCCTGACTGAGGAGGGACTAATTTGGATCGAGTCCTTCAAACCGTAAGTGAGCGCCATCCACACTCAGCAGGCGATACTCAATTCAAGCACAGTACTTTGGATGACCTCACATTCACATATATTATGCCTAGAGACCTTCTGACACTGCTATCCCCAACATACTGGTATCCTGGCTGATTGTTGATGACCATCCATGGATTAGAATTGGTCACCCATTTGTTACTATCAATTTACCACCCTTTGTGGATTCATTGTGGCTATACTGTCTATTACAGCACACAGGTGGAACATTGTTTAGTTGCATTTACCTATTATTTTTAGGAATTAACAGTGACTTCCCTCATGTGCTACCACATATCCCTACCACTTGGTCGGTGATAATTGATTTTCTATCATTTTGGGCCAATTGTATTAATTGTTACTTATGGGGATTGATTGTCTATCATATTGGGAGCAGGTCATTTATGCCAATTACTAACCCCTGTAGTATTTGATTCCCAGAGGTTCCTCACATATCTGTCCATACTTCATTGAGTGGGAGATTGTTTTAAAGGATTTCCTGGGACATATGCTATCAGTTGGGTTAATTTATATGCTCTATTATGGGTCAAGTATGTATGTCACCCCGGGGTGCTCTTTTAGACAACGTTGTTGGTCATGTGTCACCCACTGTCATTATGTTAATGTCTGATTTTTCTTAATAAATTTCTAATTGCATTTACCATACATGCTGCTGGGTTATCCCTTTCTCCCTTTTTCTTTGGGAGTTTTGGACCTTCTTTGGTGGTTGGGGGCTATCCTAACCAGGGTTTCTCTACATAAATTTGGTCCTATAGGTGAACCCCACCCTATACTGGGTGTGACAGTCATTAATGGTTTGATCTCAACTTATCTATAGGTTTGGAGATCCGTGTCCTATATCCTCCCTTTCTTCCCCTATCCCCTCATTTTTGATGTTCACAAGGAGCAGTATCCAAGATTGTCTGCACTGGCCAGGAAATACCTTTTCATTCCTGCAACCAGTTCCCTTCTGAAAGGGTTTTTAGCACAGGGGGCAACATTGTCTCATGTCGCTGTTTTGCACTAAAGTCGCAAAATGTTGATAGGCTAGTGTTTCTAGCTAAGAATCTTTCAATTGGTTTACTCTGACATAATACCTTTGAATATACTTTTTGAATGTTTAACCACTTACCGAATGGGCCATAGCCAAATGACGACTACAATACCGTAGGATAACACTGGGAGGGCATACTATGATGTCCTCCCAGAATCTTGCAATGGCGCCCCCTTGGCGGCCTTTTACCATGTGATCACTCTGCCCACTGACGGAGGGATCAGCAGTAAACAAGCCGTCACATGCCCGGTTCATCTCTCCCCTCTCCGTACCGATCAGCACAGTGTGAGAGGAGAGGGGAGAGATCGGCGCAGCAGCACTGTGGGCTGGATCTGTAGTGCCCACAGCACTGATCTGTGCCCATTCCTGCACTCACCCCATCCCATCCATGCTCAGCCACCCTCATTCATGCTCAGTCACCCTCATTCATGCTCAACCATGCCCATCCATGGCTCACCCATCCACGGCTTATCCATCCCCATCCATAGCTCATTCATGTTTATCCATGGCTCATCCATCCCCATCCATGGTTCATCCATTCCCATCCATGGCTCATCTATCTCCATCCATGGCTCATTTATGCTCATCCATCCCCATCCATGGCTCATCCATGCTCAGCCATCCCCATCCATGGCTCATCCATCCCCATCCATGGCTCACGCATCCCCACCCACGGCTTATCCATCCCCATCCATAGCTAATTCATGCTCATCCATGGCTCATCCATCCCCATCCATGGCTCATTCATGCTCATCCATGGCTCATCCATCCCCATCCATGGCTCATCCATCTCCATCCATGGCTCGTTCATGCTCAACCATCCCCATCCATGGCTCATTCATGCTCAGCCATCCCCATCCATGGCTCATCCATCCCCATCCATGGCTCATCCATCCCCATCCATGGCTCATTCATGCTAATCCATGGCTCATCCATCCCCATCCATGACTCATCCATCTCCATCCATGGCTCATTCATGCTCAACCATCCCCATCCATGGCTCATTCATGCTCATCCATCCCCATCCATGCTCAGCCATCCCCATCCATGGCTCATCCATCCCCATCCATGGCTCATCCATCCCCATCCACGGCTCATTCATCCACATCCATAGCTCATTAATGCTCATCCATGGCTCATCCATCTGTATCCATGACTCATCCATTCCCTTACACAGCTCATCCATCCCCATCCATGGCTCATCCACCCCCATCCATTGCTTATTCATGCTCATCCATCCCCATCCATGGCTCCTTTATGCCTTATTCATACCACATCATTTCTCATCTGTGCCGCATCCATGCCACTACAGTGCCCATCAGTACCACTACAGTGCCCATGAGTGCCACTACAGTGTCTCACAAAAGTGTAATAGGTAGTAAATTAGATGTGAAATGTATGCCCCTAGAACACCTGACGGTGTTCCCTGCATGCTGGGCGTCTGTATGTGGCCAGGATGTGTAAAAGTCTCACACATGTGGTATCGTCATACTCAGGAGGAGTAGCAGAATATATTTTGGGGTGTAATTTTTGCTATGTACATGCTACGTGTTAGAAATATTGTGTAAATAGACTTTATGTAAAAAAAATGCATTTTCATTTTCTTTCCACATTTTCCAAAAACTTGTGTAAAAAATGACATGTTCAAAAGACTCATTATGCCCCCCAAAATATACGTTGGGGTGTTTGCTTTTCAAAATGGGGTCATTTTTTGAGCGTCTCCATTGTCAAAAGTGCAAGAGGTAGTCAAGAAATGAAATATGTATTTTATGTCCCTAGAAAGCCTGATGGTGCTCCCTGCATTTTGGGCCTCTGTATGTGGCCAGACTGTGTAAAAGTCTCACACATGTGGTATCGCCATACTCGGGAGGAGTAGTACAATGTGTTTTGGGGTGTAATTTGTGGTATGCATATGCAGTGTGTGAGAAATAACCTGTAAAAGTGGTTGTCAAGTCATGACAACCACTTTAAACTACAGGTAAGCCTATAATAAGGCTTACCTGTAGGTCCCGGGAATATCTCCTATACTTGCACCATTTACTGGGCCGACTGGGCCGTTACTTCACTAAGTGTGCCGTAAATGACGGATCCCGTGCGCATGCGTGGGAGTGACATCAGCGCGGCTCCTGCCAATCTCAGCGCTGGAGTCTGCACTGTGATTGGCCCAGGATCCCGGAAGATGATGGACACATGACGCTGGTCACAGCGGTGATCGGGGACCGATGCAACGGCGTCGATCTAAGGTAAGCATTTCATAATGAGCTAGTATGCAATGCATACTAGCTCATTATGCTTTTCTCTTGCAGGTGTTGTGTTTTTTTTTTTGGGAAGCCTAGACCACTTTAATATGACAATTTTGTGAAAAAAAAAGGAAAAAGAAAAAACTGCTGGTGGGTACTGCTGGTGGGTACTGCTGGCTGGTACTGCTGGTACTGCTGCCTGGTAGAGTTGAGCGAACCTCTGGAAGTTCGGGTTCTGCTGGTACGTCCGAACTTCGAGACAAAGTCCGTGTCCGGACGGAACCCGAACGATCGCACGGACAACGAACCCCATTGAAATCAATGGGGACCCGAACTTTTATGCACAAAAATGGCTGTAACAAAGTCCTGGAAAGC
>BLSH010005356.1:22034-32419 GCA_018402905.1 Glandirana rugosa
ATAATGCAGTGGTGCAGGAATTTAAACATGAAAATAGGAATCAGGTGGGGGGGGGGGGCGGCACAGGACAGGAGGGGGGCAGTGGGACAGGAGGGGGGAGTGTCACAGGGAGGGAGGCAGCAGGTGGCACAGGAGGGGGGCAGCAGGACAAGGAGTGGGATGTGGTGTTGTACAGGGGGTATGGGGTAGGGGTATGGTGGATATATTGGCCCCTGTGTACAGGTTGGTGGGGTGTTGGGGTGATAGGGGCCCCTGTGAACGGGTAGGTGGGGTGCTGGGGAGTATGAGGTGAGTGCAGGGTGAGGTTGATGGAGTGCAGGTACTGGATCCCAGCCAGCATGGTTTGGTAATGGGTGTCCCTATCCCTAGGTGGGTGTATGAGGGTAGCTCAGGTATGGTGGGATGAGGCCCTTGTGTGCAGGTATTGGGTGTTGTCATTCACTGAGGTGCAGGGTAAGGCTGATGGAGTGCAGGTACTGGATCCCGGCCAGTATGATTTGGCAATTGGTGCCCCTATCCCTAGGTGGGTGTATGAGGGTAGCTCAGATATGGTGGGATGGGGCCCCTGTGTGCAGGTATTGGGTGTTGTCATTCACCAAGGTGCAGGGTGAGGTTTATGGAGTGCAGGTACTGGATCCCAGCCAGCATGGTTTGGTAATGGGTGTCTCTATCCCTAGGTGGGCTTATGAGGGTAGCTCAGGTATGGTGGGATGGGGCCCCTGTGTGCAGGTATTGGGTGTTGTCATTCACCGAGGTGCAGGGTGAGGTTGATGGAGTGCAGGTACTGGATCCCGGCCAGCATGGTTTGGTAATGGGTGTCCCTATCCCTAGGTGGGTGTATGAGGGTAGCTCAGGTATGGTGGGATGGGGCCCCTGTGTGCAGGTATTGGGTGTTGTCATTCACCGAGGTGCAGGGTGAGGTTGATGGAGTGCAGGTACTGGATACCGGCCAGCATGGCCTGGCTCTGCCACCACGTCATGTCGGCCTGGTTCAGTAGTTGGTGAGGAACTCTGCGCTGTGCTGGAGGTGGGGCTGTTCACTGTCACAGAGGTGGCAGGACTTGGGGACTCTGGTCTACACACAGTACTCCTCCAGGGGGAAGCCACATGTATTGGTGGCCACCACCATCATGCTGAAGTTGGCATTGACAAACTCTGGCTTACAGTGCTGTGGCCAACCACCCTTCAGCAGGAGTAGTATGGACAGGGTGATCAGTGTGTGAGGCCGCATTTTCCACTCCATGGGGTCACTTGGGGGGATCACTGTGTGATGGGAGATGAGCCTGCAGTGTCCTCCGGGGAAGCGGTTCTCCGAGGGCTGTTCGTGGTAGTGTAAACTGGAGGGTTCCACCTGCACTCTGTGCACGTGGAGGCATTGAGGAGACTCTGGGGGTCCTGGGACACTGGATTGAGCTGTGCTCTATGGGGCATGAGACAGGGACTGGCCAAGGACTTGTGGTCAGGATTTGGAGAGCATAAAGCAGTGTGGGCTGGCGGGGCCCAGGACCTGGGATGCAGTTTCTGGCTGCTGTGGCGACTTGGTGCCTGGGATTTGTCAAGCTCTACAATAGAGTTCCCAGAGCCTCCCTTATATCAGAGTACATTAAAGTACAAGGGAGAACTCTGCAGACCCTGATGTAAAGGGGAACCCTGCAGACTGTGATGTAAAGGGGAACACTGCACACTCTGGTGTAAAAGGGAACTCTGATGTAGGGTGGTCTCTGGTCACCAGAGCCCCCTTACATCAGAGTCTGCAGCATTCCCCTTTACATCACAGTCTGCAGCATTCCCTTTTACATCACAGTCTGCAGCGTTCCCCTTTACATCATAGTCTGCAACGTTCCCCTTTATATCACAGTCTGCAGAATTCCCCCTTATGATTGCAAAAACCGCGCTTAGGATTTTTTGAGGCTAGAAAGTTGTGGGTATGCTGCCTCCAGTGTATACTCCCTATATAGGGAGTGAGGGTATTTGATTGTTTGAGTCTGGGTTGGCGCTCCCCTGATATAATGGTGTGATAAAATGCTAGTGTGCCAATATCGCTATGTAGTGATGGGGTGAGTATTTTTGGAATGTAATACTGGAAACAGATGTACCTTGTCGAAAGCTAAATAAAATGATCTGTCCCTCTAACTTTCAGTAAATTAACGTATTAATGTGCTAGTATCGTGTTGCCATGTGTCAACCCCAGTTACACACAGTCCAAGTAAAAAGAATACAAATAATACTGCTGACAGTGCTTATCCTTTTGCAGATACAGGCTAAAGCAACTATATCACTTTCCCAAAAATGATAATGTGCTAGTATTATATATGTATTCCTGTTGCCCTGATATTTTAAGGTGCTTGTACAATTTGATATATAGATGTGCTGATAAATCTTTACATAAAATGTATCCAACAATAGTGTTAAAAGTGATAATGTGCTAGTATTGATTCCCCCTTACATCAGAGTTCACAGTGTAAGGGCAGGGCAAGGGGGAACTCTGCAGACCCTGATGTAAAGGGGAACTCTGCTGACTGTGATGTAAAGGGGAATACTAATGTAAGGTGGTCTCTGGTCACCAGAGCCCCCTTACATTACATTCTGCAGTTCCCCTATACATCAGAATTCACAGTGTAAGGGCAGGGCAAGGGGGAACTCTACAGACTATTTTAAAGGGGAACTCTGTGGATTGTGGTGTAAAGGGAAGCTCTGATGTAGGGTGGGATCTCTGGGCACCAGAGCCATCCCGAGCCAAGCTGAGCTTTTAGAGGACAGCCCGAGCTGTCCTAGCTGTCAGCGGACCGCCCCGCCCTCCACCCGAGCTAAGCCAAGCTTGCAGCGTACCGCCCCCCCTCCGCCTGAGCCGTCTCAAGCCAAGCCGAACTGTCAGCAGACCACCCCACCCGAGCCGTCCTGTGCGGACCTCCCCGCCCTCCAGCCGAGCCGAGCTGTCCCTGCCCCACCCTCAGTCCCAGCCAAGCCGTCCCATCAGCAGATCTTCTCAGACCTGAGCCGAGATGTAGACAAATGAAACAGCCCGGAGGGGGGAGTGGGGACTCAGCAGCAGCGTGACAGCATGTTCCCGTCCATTGACAATTACGGATCAAACGGCTAAGCTCCCTGTTTTTTACACGAACATAACTTTGCTCTGGGGGGATTCAGACATCCCACCCCCACCTTATCTACGCCCCTGTTTAATCATCACCTCTTTGCAGAGTTTCCCGGAGGGTTATATCGGGAGGCATTTCTCACTTCATTATGCTTATAGACTGAAGATTGATTGATATGTAGCTCAGACCACCGACAGGTCCTGCTGATTTCTCCCAGGTTCTCTTCCCTTTTGGGAAGCAACCAGGCACACAGCACTTGAACCGTTTCTCTTACTAACCAGGCAGTGGGGGTCTTTTCAGGCTTTATTGCTGGGTAAACTTATATGGGGTGCAGGGAAAGCTTAGGGACACCCCAGAATTTGGTGCACAAACATTTGGAGCACTTTTTCTATTTCATGAACTCTGTTTAGGGGCACCCCCCACCCTCTTCTTTGCAGAGACTAGAGACACAAGCACTTCTGGGACCCCCAGCAGGGCTAAGCCCACTTTAGCAGCTAGGACACGATCACACAAGGGGTTAAACCCACTGGGTCCTTTGTGCTTCACACAGTCAACTGCTGTATTTCCCGAGTGTCCCCCAGGCCAACTTGCTGGGTTCCTTCCTCGGATCTTCAGCCCAACCCCTGAAATCTCTTGCAAGCGTCACCCCCTTCTATTCTGCTGGGTTCCTAGCTTGACTTCTGCTGAGACTTTCCAGACTTTTCCACTGTCCCCCAGCTAGGGAAAAAGGCTGCTCTGCTTCTCTCTCAGACTCCAAACTCTGGCCTCTGAAACAGGAGTGTTGTCCCTCGTAGGCAGCAGCTTCGCCTTGACCTCTGACCCTCACTCACACTTTGCCTCTGGCGACAGGGATGGTTGGCTTCCGCTAGCAACTCTGTCCCTTCACGTCCAACAAGAGGGGTTCTCCAGCCGGCAGAACCTGTGCAACTTGGTTAGACTTCCGACATGAAGCCCTGACCCTCTGTCGCTTCTTCTTATCCTGGGTAGGCCTCAGACCGCCCAGCAACCAGGAACTCCCAGATAGGCCTCAGGCTTGTGGAGATTTCAACACATGACCACCCAGACAGCCATCCAGGTGGCACAGAACCCTGATCACATGACTTCCCCCTAATATATAGGCTCTTCCAGCAGGCTATGGGGCCCAAGAAAACCCCCGCCCATTGGCTGGAGCAGCCTATCATTCATATTCCAAGTTCATGTTCACCTTGTCATTCCAATGGATCAGCAGCATTGCCACCCAATGGCAGAGGAGAGAGATGCACCAAACCCAGAGATAGGAAAAGAATGAGAAGATCCCAAAACAATTTGGCCAGGCAAGTTACCACCCAGCAAACTAAATTTGACAGCACCCCCGTTCAAAACCAGGGTGCTACATATTTATATACTACATATATATTATATTACAAACTACAACTAGCAATGTGCTTAAGGTATAACAGGAGTCAAAAACCAAATGTCTCCATTTACATGAAGGTCAGGTTAATATAACCCAGCACAGAGTTCCCCCTTACATCAGAGTGTGCAGGATTCCTCCTTACAGTGCAAGGGAGAATGTTGCAGTCTTTGATGTAAGGGGGAATGCTTCAGACTTTGGAGAAAGGGGGAATGTTGCAGAGTTTGGTGTAAGGGGGGAATGTTGCAGAGTTTGGTGTAAGGGGGGAATGTTGCAGACTTTGTTGTAAGGGGGAATGTTGCAGACTTTGGTGTAAGGGGGAACAATGATGTAAGGGGGGCTCTGGTGACAAGATACCACCTTATATCAGAGTCCACTGCGCTCCATTTTGCATCAGAGTTTCCCTTTACATCAGGGTTTCGCTTTATGTCATTGTCCACAGAGTTCCCACTTGCATTTAAAATGGAAACTCTAATGTGGGGGGGGGGGGGGGACTCTGGTGACCATAGAGCACCTTCCGCAGAGTGAATGCACTAAGGTAAGGGGGGGCTACTGATATAAGGGGGAACCTTTATATCAGTGCCCCTTTACCTTACTGTATTCACTCCCCCCTTAGATCAGTGACCCACCCTCAGACTGGCATTGCAGCGCTGTCACTGTCCCCTCTCAGGTTGACCATGCAGGGCTCAGTCAGATGGTCCTCTCTGGGCTCCAGCTTGATGGTTCTCGTTTCATCCTATATTAGACTACGAAACTGTGAGGGCATGATATGAGATATGGTAAGAAACTGAGGACATGATATAAGAGATGGTCAAAGGCTGTGCAGATATGATACAAGAGAGGGTCAGAGACTGCAGGCGTAATACAAGAGATGGTCAGAGACTGCGGACATGATACAAGAGATGGTCAGAGACTGTGGACATGATATAAGAGATGGTCAGAGACTGTGAGGGCAAGATACAAGAGATGGTCAGAGAGTGTTCAGACATGATACAGGAGATGGTCAGAGACTGCAGACATGATACAAGAGATGATCAGAGTGTGTGGACATGATATAGGAGGTGGTCAGAAAGTGTGTGGACATGATACATAAGATGGTCAGAGAGTGTGCGGACATGATACATAAGATGGTCAGAGAGTGTGTGGACATGATACATAAGATGGCCAGGGACGGCAGACATGATACATAAGATGGTCAGAGAGTGTGTGGACATGATACATAAGATGGTCAGGGATGGCAGACATGATACAGGACATGGTCAGAGAGTGTGCAGACATGATACAGGAGATGGTCAGAGACTGCAGACATAGTACAGGAGATGGTCAGATACTGCAAGCATGATACAAGAGATGGTCAGAGAGTGTGTGGACGTGATACAGGAGATGGTCAGAGAGTGTGCGGACATGATACGGGAGATGGTCAGAGACTGCAGACATGATACAAGAGATGGTCAGAGAGTGTGTGGACATGATACAGAAGATGATAAGAGAGTGTGCAGATACAATACAGGAGATGGTCAGAGACTGCAGATGTGGCACAGGAGATGGTCAGAGAGTGTGCAGACATAGTACATCAGATGGTCATAGACTGAAGATATGATACAAGGCATCGTCAGAGACTGCAGTCATGATACAAGAGATGGCCAGAGACTACAGACATGATACAAGAGATGGTTAGAGAGTGTGCAGACATAGTACAGCAGATGGTCAGAGACTGCAGACATGGTACAAGAGATTGTCAGGCTGTATATATGATACAAGAGATGGTCAGAGACTGCAGCCATGATACAAGACATGGTCAGAGAGTGTGCAGACATAGTACAGCAGATGGTCATAGACTGAAGATATGATACAAGGCATCATCAGAGACTGCAGTCATGATACAAGAGATGGTCAGAGACTGCAGACATGGCACAAGAGATGGTCAGAGAGTGTGCAGACATAGTACAGCAGATGGTCATAGACTGAAGATATGATACAAGGCTTGGTCAGAGACTGCAGTCATGATACAAGAGATAGCCAGAGACTACAGACATGATACAAGAGATGGTTAGAGAGTGTGCAGACATAGTACAGCAGATGGTCAGAAACTGCAGACATGGTACAAGAGATGTACTAAACAAAAGGTTTCTAAAAGATTCTCCCGTAGGGAATATATGAAAAAGTAACGCAGTTGGCTGAGTGTGTAAGTTCTCTCAGCCAAGTAGCCACTCACCCTGATGGACAGGGTGGGGTCCCTAGGGCCTAGACATGTAGTATCAAAAACTTGGTAAGAAACACTAAGATGCCCATCAAGGGGACACGCCGGGCTTTAAATGAAAAATATCTTTAATCTGAAGTAATAGTTCGCATACAAAAATATAAAGGACAGTTATACACCAAAAAACAATAAACACAGTAAGTTAATTAAAATTGGCAACGTTGTCAAACATCACAGCAGGAGGAGGAGGGGTGGGTTCAGTTCGCTCCACTCTGCAATGTGTGTGACAGGCATCTGAGGACCACGGGGAGTGATGTCAGCTGCCATAAAAAGTGGAGCTCGCGGGCAGCGCGCAGGAACAAAGACACCCCAAGAACACCCCAAGCACAAGCTGCGGGCATTCTGGGACTCTGATTAGCCGGGACTCTGGGTTGGGAAATGGATCGTATTCCTGGACGTCCCACTTCTTTCCCCCCTCACAATGTGCACAGCAGGTGTACCGTCCCTGGAACCCGGCACAGGGATGCTGGGAACCCCTCATAATCTGCACAGTAGGTATACAGATGTAGGGACCCCTATTATATCTGCTCAGACTTCCACAGGCATTAGTTAAAGTGATTGTAAACGATCATCTTGTAAAACAACCCAATCAGTTAAAAATAGAAATGAAAGGCAAAACATTTTTGGAAACATATAAAAACATTATTAATACCTGTTTTCCCGTTTTTATAAGTGATCACATTCCCTCTGTTCTCAGCTGCAAAAGAGCTGGGGGGAGAAGAATCAGCGGCACACTGAGCTTGCCAGTGAATGGCTGTGCAGCGGGAGTGTGTCAGGACAAGTCTGCTCATTGGAGGAGAGCAGCCTGAGTTCCCAGCACAGTTAGAGAACTGACCATGATGTGCTCTCCTGCTTAGTGTGGTCAGTTTTTAATAAGAAGGCAGAGGGACTGGCAGGAACACCAGAGATTTTACATAAAGGAAGCAATATAAAGAGAACAGGAGATTTTCTCATACAAGCACATGGTACAGCAGCCACATATCAGGAATATGAAGTGTAGGGGTAACAAATAGGGAGGGGTTGAACACCCCCCGGTTCGGTTCTCACCAGAACATTCAAACAGGCAAAAAGTTCTAGCGATCATGCAAACCCTATTAAAGTCTATGGGACACGAACATGAAAAATCAAAAGTGCTCATTTTAAAGGCTTATATGCAAGTTATTGTCATAAAAAGTGTATGGGGACACGGGTCCTGCCCTAAGGGACATTATCAATGCAAAAAAAAAGTTTTTTTAGCAGCAGTGATTTTAATAATGTTTAAAGGGAAACAATAATAATGAAATATTCCTTTAAATATTGTGCCTGGGGGGTCCCCTTAGTCTGCTTGTAAAGTGGCGCATCTCTGTGATGTGCAATAATGTCATTTAAACTCGATCGCGGCTGTAATGTATTGCCGCTACCCGACAATATGGATAAAAAAATAACTGAAAAAAATTGCATGGGGTCCCCCCCCCCCAAATCCATACCAGACCCTTATCTGAGCATGCAACCTGGCAGGTCAGGATTGAGCAAAATAAGCAAGCGTCCCCCCCACCTCCTGAACCGTACCATGCTACATGCCCTCAACATGGGGGGGTCTGTGCTTTGGGAAAGGGGGGGGGCTCTGCGACCCAAATCCAAAGCACCTTGTCCCCATGTTGATGGGGACAAGAGCCTCTTCCCGACAACCCTGGGCTGTGGTTGTGGGGGTCTGTGGGCGGGGGGCTTATCGGAATCTGGAAGCCCCCTATAACAAGGGGCCCTCAGATCACGCTACCCCATTTGAATGGGTACCCCTACCCATTCACCAAAAAAGTGTCAAAAAAGTAAAAATGACAAGAGACAGTTTGGGACAAGTCCTTTATTTTAAAAAAAGTGTCCCGCAATGTAATCCACGTCAATTACAGCGCCGACGGACCCAAAAAAAAAAATTAAAAACGCATCCGCCTCTTTCAGAGGCGACTCGCCGAATGGGCTGTCTTTAGTTTGAAAGCTCTTATATAGGCAAAAGCGGGGCCACTTAGTGATGTAAACGGGTGACTCCGCCCCCTCTGGCATCATATGACGTCACATGATGTCGTAAGGAGGCGGGTCACTCAGTTAAATGACCAGGTGGCCCCGTCCTTGTCTATATAAGAGCTGTCAAACTGAAGACAGCCCATTTGGTGAGTTGCCTCTGAAAGAGGCGGATGCGTTTTTAATGATTGAAGATGGATGTACATTTTTTAAAATAAAGGACTTGTCCCAAACTGTCTCCTGTCATTTTTACTTTTTTGACACTTTTTTGGTGAATGGGTAGGGGTACAATGTACCTGATACCCATTTACATAGGGGGGGCCGGGATCTGGTGGCCCCCTTGTTAGAGGGGGCTTCCAGATTCCAATAAGCCCCACCTACAGACCCCAGCAACCACCGGACAGAGTTGTCGGGAAGAGGCCTTGTCCCTATCAACATGGGGCCAAGATGTTTTGGGGGGGCCCAAAGCACCCTCCCCATGTGGAGGGCATGTGGCCTGGTATGGTTCAGGAGTGGGGGGCACTCACTCGCCCGCCCCCAGGGCCATCTTTAATATTGATTGGACCCTGGGCAAACATTTTCTTGGACCCCCCATGGAATTTTTCTCTCCACCTGCTCTGAGACATACAATAAGCTGGACTCAAAATCAGTTTACTGAATCAGATCAGGCAGCGATTGCGATTGGCTGCCAGAGGTTACAGCATGTCATTACCACTTACTGACTGGTTGCTGGAGGTTACAGCATAAAATTACGGCTCACTGATTAGATGCTAGAGGTTACAGCACATGATTTCTGCTTGTTGATTGGTTGCTAGAGATTACTGTACATCAATACTGCCCACTGATTTGTTTCTAGAGGTTACTGCACATGATTGCTGCTCACTGATTGGTTGCTAGAGGTTACAGCACGTCATCTTCTTAC
The DNA here is from genome assembly GCA_018402905.1 of Glandirana rugosa. Classification (NCBI taxonomy): domain Eukaryota; kingdom Metazoa; phylum Chordata; class Amphibia; order Anura; family Ranidae; genus Glandirana; species Glandirana rugosa. Next base: position 31,700 of record BLSH010005356.1, read on the forward strand.
TGCCTGTACACCAGGGACTGGGTAGGTGAGCGTAATTATCAATAGACAGAATACTCTTAGGGATCCTAGAACTTCTGGGATCAGTGGCAGTGCTGGGGGGGAAAGGAGGGTGTGATCAATGAAAATGCTGATTTTTTTTTTTACCTACTACCAATATAAATATGGGTTTCAACACTGGCCACCAATGTAATAGGGGTTTACACTGACCACTAATGTAAAAGAAGCATTCACAATAACCACCAATGTAAGCAGGGATTTACACTGACCACTAATGTAAGGGGGACAATCACACTGACCACTAATGTAAGGGGGACATTCACACTGACCACTAATGTAAGGGGGACAATTACACTGACCACTAATGTAAGGGGGACAATTACACTGACCACTAATGTAAGGGGGACATTCACACTGACCACTAATGTAAGGGGGACAATTACACTGACCACTAATGTAAGGGGGACAATTACACTGACCACTAATGTAAGGGGGACAATTACACTGACCACTAATGTAACGGGGACATTCACACTGACCACTAATGTAAGGGGGACAATTACACTGACCACTAATGTAAGGGGGACATTCGCACTGACCACTAATGTAAGGGGGACATTCACACTGACCACTAACGTAAGGGGGACATTCACACTGACCACCACTTACAGGGGGAATGCAATCACCAGTCACACTTACAGGGGGAATGTAATCACCAGTCAC
>BLSH010005356.1:33207-43323 GCA_018402905.1 Glandirana rugosa
CCCCCCCATACAATTTCGCTCTCCACCTGCTCTGAGACATACAATAAATAGTAGCTAGACTCAAAGTCAGTTTACTAAATCAGATCAGCGAATGCGATTGGTTGACAGGGGTTACAGCATATCATTACCGCTTACTGACTGGTTGCTAGAGGTTACAGCACATGATTTCTGCTTGTTGATTGGTTGCCAGAGATTACTGTATATCAATACTGCTCATTGGTTGCTAGAGGTTACTGCACATCATTACTCTTTACTGATTGGCTGCTAGAGGTTACAGCACATCATCTCTTCACTGCCTGCACACCATGTACTGGGAAGGTGAGGGGATTTATCAATAGACAGAAAGCTTCTAGGGATCCTAGAACTCCTGGGATCAGTGGCAGTGCTGGGGGAGGGGAGGGTGTGATCAATGGAAATGCTGATTTTTTATTTTTACCAACTACCAATATAAAGAGGAATTTCAACACTGGCCACCAATGTAATGGGGTTTACACTGCCCACTAATGTAATAGAAGCATTCACAGTAATATCCAATGTAAGGAGAGATTTACACTGACCACTAATGTAATAGAAGCATTCACAGTAATCTCCAATGTAAGGAGAGATTTACACTGACCACTAATGTAAGGGGGACATTCACACTGACCACTAATGTAAGGGGGACATTCACACTGACCACTAATGTAAGGGGGACATTCACACTGACCACTAATGTAAGGGGGACAATCACACTGACCACTAATGTAAGGGGGGCATTCACACTGACCACTAATGTAAGGGGAACATTCACACTGACCACTAATGTAAGGGAGACATTCACACTGACCACTAATGTAAGGGGGACAATCACACTGACCACTAATGTAAGGGGGACATTCACACTGACCACTAATGTAAGGGAGGCATTCACACTGACCACTAATGTAAGGGGGACATTCACACTGACCACTAATGTAAGGGGGACATTCACACTGGCCACTAATGTAAGGGGGACATTCACACTGACCACTAATGTAAGGGGGGCATTCACACTGGCCACTAATGTAAGGGGGACATTCACACTGGCCACTAATGTAAATGAAAAGATTCTACACCAAACCCCAATGCAATAAGAAGATTTACACTGACCACCAATGTAATTGAGGCATTTAGCCTACGTTCACATTTGTGTGTTGGGAACGCATGCAAAATCACTTTCCTGACACCACAGAAATGTTCTGCCCTTTAGCAGATACACAGCAGTGCCATCAATTGTTAACGACACCTTCATGCATCTGCTGACATGTGCTGTGGCACCGTGTGATTTCTTCCACATTTCTAGTGCATAGAGCAGCCCATTGAAATGAATAGACAGTCCTACATGGGACTTTATCCACCCTGTCACAGGCCTTTGCATCCTAAAACCCCTGCTAACCTCTGCACCCCAAACCTCTCCCATCCTCTCCACTCCAACCCCCCCCCCCCCTTTAACTCTACCTGCCTCCTCTGCTCATCTTTGTACCCACCTTCCTTACCACTCTAAATCCCCTCCCTGCTCACCTGTGTACCCCAAACTGTAATTCCTTCTCTGCCTACCTCTGCACACCCCACACTACCCTCCCTCCACCAATGTGCCTACCTTTGCAGAACAGGATGATGTTGGGCTTAATGACCACAGTTGCAGGCAGGACTTTCAAGCATGCCCCCTTGTCTCCCCAGTGGGTAGCATTCAGCAGAGGTGATGGTGGATATGACCTCAGGGGGTATGATATACATATGAATACAGTTTTTATTTACATATCAAGGCCGCCAACCGCCACTATTTACATATGAATGTCGCCGCTATTTACATATAAATGCTGGTTATTTACATGTAAACACAGGGCCTGCAGGTGAGTGATCTGTACACAACAATAGGGCAGAGCTGAGCAGCATTAGCAGCAGCACTTCACACTTAGATATCGGGACACTGCACAGGACTAAAACTACAAGGGACAAGGGATTTTAAACCAGGATAGTTGGCAAGTATGAGGCAGCTGCTTTGGGCCCCACAACAATGACAGGGCCCAGGCTGCCCCTTTTGTCCTGCCTTAACCACTTAAGGACCGGAAGGATTTCCAGCTTTAGGACCGGAGCCCTTTTTGCGATTCGGCACTGCGTCGCTTTAACTGAAAATTGCACGGTTGTGCGACGTTGTACCCAAACGAAATTTGCGTCCTTTTTTTCCCACAAATAGAATTTTCTTTTGGTGGTATTTGATCCCCTCTGCGTCATTTCTGATCGCCGCTATAAACAAAAGAAGAGCGACAATTTTGCAAAAAAAAAACAAATTTCTTACTTTTTGCTAAAATACAAATCCAAAAAAAAAAAAAAATAAAACATTTTTTTCACCGTTTTTGGCCGATTTATATTCTTCCTCATATTTGCGATAAAAAAAAATCGCAATTGGCATTTATTGATTGGTTTGCGCAAAAGTGGTCGCGTTTACGGATGATGAGAATTCATTTTTGGGGTTTTTATTTTTTTTTTATTTTTTACTAGTAATGGCGGCGATCTGCGATTTTTAGCGGTACTGCGATATTGCGGCGGACATGTCGGACCATTTTGACACTTTTTTGGGACCATTGGCATTTATACAGTGATCAGTGCTATAAAAATGCACTGATTACTGTGTAAATGCCATTGGCAGTGAAGGGGTTAACCTGCAGGGGCGCTCTAAGGGTTAAGTATGTTCCCTGGGCGTTCTAACTGTGGGGGGACTGTCCTAGCTGGGGAAGGGAAGTGGTCACAGCCTTCGTATACAGGAAGGCTGTGATCACAGCCCTTCCCCCTTCACAGAACGGAGGTCCGTGTTTACTTACACCGACCTCCGTTCCTTCACAATCGAAGCCGCCGCACCCGCTCCCTGGCCCTCCCCAAACACAGTGAGCGCGCGGGCGAGCCTCCGGCGGCACGCGCGCGCTCACTAGGCGCGATCACGCGGCCGCCGTCATATGACGGCGATCCGCGTTACAGAGCCACTTTGCCGCCGTCAATTGCCGATTGGCGGTCGGCAAGTGGTTAAAGATGGTCCTGGTACCCCCATATCCTGATCCCCCAGGTTGCATGCTCGGAGAAGGGTCCAGTAAGGATTTTGGCATGGGGTTCCCCTTAAAATCAATACTAGACCCTTATCCGAGCATGCAACCTGGCATGTACTTCATATATAGTCTACACTGAATGCAGAGTATATATATACAGTATCTGACAAAAGTGAGTACACCCCTCACATTTTTGTAATGATTTTATTCTATCTTTTCATGTGACAACACTGAAGAAATGACACTTTGCTACAATGTAAAGTAGTGAGTGTACAGCTTGTATAACAGTGTAAATTTGCTGTCCCCTCAAAATAACTCAATACAGCCATTAATGTCTAAACCGCTGGCAACAAAAGTGAGTACACCCCTTAGTGAAAATGTCCAAATTGGGCCCAATTAGCCATTTTCCCTCCCTGATCAGGTCCGGTTGGTAAAAAATTGGCAGCATCAGGAAAGTCTGAACCAATAAGATTGAAAATTTGAATTGTCCAGGCCGGGGTCTTCTTCGGGAGCGGTGCAGCATGGAAAGTCAATCATTTATACCCATTAGGATGGGTGATGGTCAGAGTGTCCTGATCTGTCTGGAAAGCTGAGAATGGCTTACATCGTAGAAGGAACCAGTTTGGGTTCTCACCCACTGGAGGACAACGTTTCAGTCTCTGGAGGTCTTCATCAGGATTATTGTTCTCTGGAGGTCTTCATCAGGATTGTTGTTTTCTGGAGGTCTTCATCAGGATTGTTGTTCTCTGGAGGTCTTCATCAGGATCGGTGTGATGGGAATTTGGGCTCTGTGTAACAGACAGGCCTTGTATAAAAGCAGGAGAATTAAGATGATGCAGAGAAAAGTGTCTCACTCAGTTGCTGGAGAGGAGGACAGTCCACCACATCTCAGTTCTCATCAAGTTCCTCAGCGTTCTCATTGGCTGGCACAGGCTTCAGGGAACCCACTTTATTCTTGCATCCAATCTTAGAATAATCAATAACTGTATCTCCTGCCGACGTGATCATCTCATCCCCTTTAAAATGCTCATTAGAGTAGAGGATCCAAGCTCCACTGGCCACTGTGTGTGATGAAGCCTTGTCATCAAATCCATACTTCTTCAGGGAATCCTCAGCCTCATCCAGGGTCACCAATTTGCCCTTGTAGTTGGCATGTTCAAGCAAGGTGATCCTGTATTTCAGACTGCCTTCCACACGTTTCACAGAGCTGATTTTTTGATCCCACGATGAGAGGTCGCTGTAAGTGCCATCCCTAAAGATTTTACACTCCCCGTCAGCTCCATAGTTAATCTCACTATAGACCATCCATGGGTCTCCAAGGACTTTGAGGGATCGGGCTTTCTTAAGGAAGTCTACTGATGTCAGGTCAGGGTTGTCCTTGTCTATGGTCACATCCATTCCCTGGAAGCCTGGGGAATCATAGAGCTGAAGAATGCTCATCTTCTGCTTCTAAGGGATCAGAAATCTCTGCAGATTGGCGTGAGCTCTTCAGCCGTACAGAAGCCTCTATATATACAAAAACCTCAGCTTTACCTCCTTTCCTGGGGAGTTACTTAATTTCCTCTGAATATTTGTAGATTGTGAGTCATATAATGTGCTGGAAATCTATGATAACGTTATTTGTAATAGATGACCTGACAGGGTGACAACTGTTTATAAAAGTATTTAACCATTTCTTACTTTATGCAAAACTAAAAAAAAGTTTAGCTAATCACAGGACATATCGGGTTTGGATTTTGGGGGAACCTTGCATTTTTCTAAAGAAAAATATAATTTTAGAAAAAAAAATGACAAAAAAATTACACCCCCAATCTGGGGGCCCAGAAGCTGTCTACCATCATTGACCAAATGGGGCCCATGACACTTCCCCAGGACGTCTGCTGGCTTTTTTACAAGCCAGGGATAGTGGTTGCCAAGACACCAGTGGTCGCTGGCATCCCAGCAACCAATAACATTGGGCAGCCCATTGGGCAGTTTTACTGCTACAGGGCGGCCACGCTTCGCAGGATCACGTATATATATTTATATATATATATATATATATATATATATATATGTGATCCTGCACTTCCGAGTGTGCGCTGCTGGTGACTCGCTCCCACTGTGATTCTACATAGCTGGAGCTGATCAGCGGGTCCTGCAGACCCAATGTCCGCCGCCACCCGCTGATCGTTCGGTAAACAGGCAGAACGGCGATCTGCCTCTGTAAACAAGGCAGATTGTTGTTCTGTCAGTAGGGAAGGCATGGATCCTGTCTTCCTGCAAAGCAGGGACATGGACCTATGCCTTCCCCTAGTAAAAGCCCCTCCCCCACAATTGGAAAACATTGCTAGGAACACAGTTAGCCCTTTGATTGCCCTAGATGTTTAACCCCTTCCCAGCCAGTGTCATTAGTACAGTGACAGTTAGTGTCACTGGTCCCCAAAAAGAATCAAAAGTGTCAGTCATTGTCCTGAGTGTCCACCTCAATATCGCAGTCCCACTAAAAGTCATTGATTGTCGCCATTACTAGTAAAAAAAAAAATATCCCATAGTTTGAAGACGCGATAACTTTTGCGCAAACCAATCTATATACACTTATTGGTAGAGTTTTTTTTTCTCAAAAGGTAGGTGCAGGAACTCAACCATGACCCGCTCTCCCCCCCACACACACACCCTCCAAACTGCATCAAATAGTGGGTGTGGTCAAATTTCACAGTGGGGGGGCCTTAACCGGTTCCGGACCCGCTCGCGTACATTTACTGCTGCAGAGTGGCGCTGTAGCACGAAACGCCATCTATAAACGGCGGCTCGCACGTGCGCGGCTAGCGGGCGGGAGCGCACCGCCGGCGGCGAGCTCTCATGCCCACCGCACACTTCAGCAGTATGGCGATCGCCTGCCACCGAAGAAAAACGGGGTACCGCCGATGTAAACAAGACGCAAATTTAGTTTGGGTAGAACGTCGCACGACCGCGCAATTGTCAGTTAAAGCAACGCAGTGCCGAATCGCAAAAAATGGCCTGGTCAGGCAGGGGGGCAAATCCTTCCGAGGCTGAAGTGGTTAAATAACCGTTTTTACGCTATGGGCGATTTTTCATCTCCTTTATGATAAACCTCTTCAAGATTGAGGAATCATTGATTAACCACAATAAAAAGAGTCAACACCCATCTGGCTTCCTGGGAAATTCTAAAGGCCATACACACGGTCCGATGGTCGGTCAACAATGGCCGTCCAACAGCCTGTTGGCCGAAAATCAGATTGTGTGTACGCACGATTCTACAGCCGATTTCTAATCGTTGTCCAACAGAAGTCGGACGACGAGACTAGAAAACTGGTGTTGGCCGATTGTTGGCTCGTCTGTGCCGAAGTTGGACGATGAGACTAGAAAACTTGTGTTGGCCAACAAGGTGTTGGCCGATTGTTGGCTCATGTGTACAGAAGTTGGATGACAAGACTAGAAAACTTGTGTTGGCCAACAAGGTGTTGGCCGATTGTTGGCTCGTGTGTACAGAAGTTGGATGATGAGACTAGAAAACATGTGTTGGCCAACAAGGTGTTGGCCGATTGTTTGGCTTGTGTGTACAGAAGTTGGATGACGAGACTAGAAAACTTGTGTTGGCCAACAAGGTGTTGGCCGATTGTTGGCTCGTGTGTACAGAAGTTGGATGACGAGACTAGAAAACTTGTGTTGGCCAACAAGGTGTTGGCCGGTTGTTGGCTCGTGTGTACAGAAGTTGGATGACGAGACTATAAAGCATATGTGTGTTCGGTTTGTTAGCCGGTTGTGGAACAACCGGTTGTGTACAAAAGATCAGAGTAGTAGGTTGAAGACATGTGTGCTCGGTTGTTAGCCGGTTGTGGAACAACCGGTTGTGTTCAAAAGATCAGGACTAGAAAACTTGTGTTGGCCAACAAGGTGTTGGCCGATTGTTGGCTCGTGTGTACAGAAGTTGGATGACGAGACTAGAAAACTTGTGTTGGCCAACAAGGTGTTGGCCGGTTGTTGGCTCGTGTGTACAGAAGTTGGATGACGAGACTAGAAAACGTGTGTTGGCCAACAAGGTGTTGGCCGATTGTTGGCTTGTGTGTACAGAAGTTGGACGATGAGACTAGAAAACTTGTGTTGGCCAAAAAGGTGTTGGCTGATTGTTGGCTTGTGTGTACAGAAGTTGGATAAGACTAGAAAACTTGTGTTGGCCAACAAGGTGTTGGCCGATTGTTGGCTCGTGTGTACATAAGTTGGACGATGAGACTAGAAAACTTGTGTTAGCCAACAAGGTGTTGGCTGATTGTTGGCTTGTGTGTACAGAAGTTGGACGATGAGACTAGAAAACTTGTGTTGGCCAACAAGGTGTTGGCCGATTGTTGGCTTGTGTGTACAGAAGTTGGACGATGAGACTAGAAAACTTGTGTTGGCCAACAAGGTGGCACGGATTGCACTTTATGAAGATTGTGGCACATTGCCAACAGATGGACACTTTGTTATAGATGACATTTTGAAGAAAGTACATTGAATTGCACATTGCTAAGTGATTGCTGTTTTGTTTTAACACAAATTTATTTAAAGTTATCATGGTCAGATTGTAATAGTTTTATAAAAGTTTATATAGGATAAAAGACAGCACAGTGGTCACACATCACTAAAAGCGAAGATCAAATACCAGCAAAAGAAAGCTCTATTTGTGGGAAAAAAAAGGACACCAACTTTATTTGGGTACAACGTCGCACAACCGCGCAATTGTCAGTTAAAATAAAGCAGTGCCGTATCACAAAAAATGGCCTGGCCATGAAGGGGGGAAAACCTTCCGGAGGACAAGTGGTTATGCTGTACTGCACCGGTGACAGCATGTAAAAAATTGTGAATAAAAAAACTTTTTTTAAATTTTTTTCATTTCCCCAAAAATTGTAACAAAAAATGACAATTTCAAAAACGTTGCCATGCCTCTTAATAAACACCTTGACTGTCTACTTTCCAAAAAGGAGTCATTTGGGGGATATTTGAATTATCCTAGTACATCAGGATTGATTGATCTTCATATACCGCATCTCACAAAAGTAAGTACACCCCTCACATTTCTGTAAATATTTTATTCTATCTTTTCATGTGACAACACTGAAGAAATGACACTTTGCTACAATGTAAAGTAGTGAGTGTACAGCTTGTATAACTGTGTAAATGTGCTGTTCCCTCAGACAGCCATGCAGACCAATGTGTGCGGCGTATGGTCTGAGCACTTACAGGCTGACCCCCCACCCCTTCAACCTCTGCAGCAATGCTGGCAGCACTCATACGTCTATTTCCCAAAGACAACCTCTGGATATGACGCTGAGCCCCTGCACTTAACTTCTTTGGTCGACCATGGCGAGGCGCTGTTCTGAGTGGAACCTGTGCTGTTAAACCGCTGTATGGTCTTGGCCACCGTGCTGCAGCTCAGTTTCAGGGTCTTGGCAATCTTCTTATAGCCTAGGCCAGGGGTAGGCAACCTGCGGCCCTCCAGCTGTTGCAAAACTTCAAGTCCCATCATGCCTCTGGAAGTAATTGTACCCGTCAGCCTTGCAATGCCTCATGGGAAATGTAGTTCTACAACAGCTGGAGGGCCACAGGTTGCCTATCCCTGGCCTAGGCCATCTTTATGTAGAGCAACAATTCTTTTTTTCAGATCCTCAGAGAGTTTTTTGCCATGAGGTGCCATGTTGAACTTCCAGTGACCAGTATGAGAGAGTTAGAGCGATAACACCAAATTTAACACACCTGCTCCCCATTCACACCTCAGACCTTGTAACACTAACGGGTCACATGACACCGGTGAGGGAACAATGGCTGATTGGGCCCAATTTGGACATTTTCACTTAGGGGTGTACTCACTTTTGTTGCCAGCGATGGTTTAGACAGTAATGGCTGTGTGTTGAGTTATTTTGAGGGGGCAGCAAATTTACACTGTTATACAAGCTGTACACTCACTACTTTACATTGTAGCAAAGTGCCATTTCTTCAGTGTTGTCACATGAAAAGATAGAATAAAATATTTATAAAAAGGTGAGGGGTGTACTTACTTTTGTGAGATACTGTATAAGGAGTTATGATTGTTTGTTTTATTCCTTGGTAATATACATATATATATATTTTTTTGTCATTTTCTCTTTTTGTTGTTTTTTTTTCCAAGTCTTTCTTTGATGTTTTACTTCTTATCAGTTTATTGATCAATGATCTTAATCACCTGTGCTCATGTGTCATGGGCTGCCCAGTTTCAATATCATGATAATTGCCTCATCAATTGTGGTCGCACCTCCTGCTGGGTGTAGCCAGAAATAGCTGAGGTCTGGGCTATGTGGTTGTTATGAGTAAGCGCGAGTGACTCATGTGAAATGCGTTGACCTTCCTTGTGTTTATGCCTGGCTTGGTGACCAGACTTTGACTTTGCCTGCGGAGTGCCACCATTTCCTTTTTCTTTCATTTGTATTTGCGGTGGCGAGCCGGGGAGAGCACCCACACCTGTCAACAATTTCCTGATTGCCTGAGCGGTGAGTACTATGTGTCTGGACTGCCAGGGTGAGTCACCCAGCCCTGAACTCTAATGAACCCTGACCCAAATAAGACTCACCAACTTCCCATGTGACTCATAGTTTGGTTTGCTTGCTGTAATCCTAGCACACACCAGGGCAGTGGTTCTCAAACTTCCTAGTGCCGTGACCCCTTGATAACATTTCCCAAATTGTGGGGACCCCTAACAGTAAAATTATTTTTGTAGCTTGAATTGTCAGCACACAAGGCAAGGCAAGTAATTTGCACCCCTAACCCGCGGGCATTTAGCGCTCACTGAGTCCCTTCCACTCCCACAGTATTAAAACCCTTTTATGATTGTAGGAAGTTCCCCTCTTTCTCTTTTCTTTCCCTTTTACCTCTCCCTGTGCTAAGTTCTTGTTTTTATCCCCCCATCTCTTTCTCTCTATGCGTTGTTCTTGTTCTTTCTCTCCCTTCTTCTTTGTTCCTCCTCCTATTTTCCTCTCTCTTCCATGTATTCTCTCTTACTCCTTGTTGAGGTGGGGGGATTGGGATGTGGCAGTGCTGGGGGGGG
>BLSH010005370.1:6084-24122 GCA_018402905.1 Glandirana rugosa
TTTTTTTTTTACAAACGGAAATCAATTTGAAATTGGTGAAGTTATGTCCCGTGAAAGTTTAGGAAGGAAAGTTCTGATTAAAACTCGAAAGTCGCGACAGCGTAAAACTTACTGTTAACGCGCCAGTACGTTACGACATGGGTTTACTTTAGAAAGAGTAAAAAAAGTGTGTTTATCTCGAAAGAAAACCACCATAAATTAGTGATGACCACAAAAATTAAAAATGCGATGTTTACTTTTTTTGACTTTAACGTAAACAGAATCAAAGACAATTTTTTTTAACGTTTATTCATTAAAGAGAAGTATTTAAAACTGGTTTTTACTATGACGATGTAAAGAAACCATTTTTATTGGGTTTAGTCCCAAATAAACCACAACCACCACTACCCCCTGTCTGTCTACAAAACACGTGACCATGTCTACACTGCCCCTGTCTGTCTAAAAAACACGTGACACTGTCTACACTACCCCTGTATGTCTACAAAACACGTGACACTGTCTACAATACCCCCTGTATGTCTACAAAACACGTGACACTGTCTACACTACCCCTGTATGTCTACAAAACACGTGACACTGTCTGTAATACCCCCTGTATTTCAAAATGCGACAGCGCTGAAAGCTCAAAATTAGTCTTGAAAGGAAGGATTTGAAAGTGCCCTGTATTGAAGTGGTTAAAGTTTAACTAAAGGCAAACATTTTTTTTTTTTGTTTTAGAGTGGAGACGGATTAAAACACCCATAAGGTTTTTATTGCTGTCTGTGCTCCATGTTAAGGAGATTCACCCTCTCTAATTGTCATTTTTACTGTTATCACTAAGAGTGAAAGTGAAAGTGAAAGAAAATCCCAAATTTTGGGTGGTCATCAGAACAGGAATAGAGGGGAAATCTTCCAATGGGGACACTGGTCCAGGTGGCAAACAGGGATTCCCTCATTTTGGAGGGATTTCCTCTCACTTCCTCTTTTGGCTATGGAACAGGAAATCAGGGGAAATCTGATGCCCCTAAAAGCAGTGTTTTTAACACTCAGTGTGCATGAGGCCTAAAAGTCTGCGAATTCTGTACCAAGCATGTACATGAACAATGCAAAAAAGAGAGAGGCTGGGGGACAGTACTGGTGCTCACTATAGTATTCCAACGTCACCTGTATGTACAATTTCTGCCGTGTCACTCTGACCTAACTACAAGACGCTTAAGGAATGCCCCACCATAGCCGGTAGAACCAAAAGATGGTCAATTGAGTGACACTCTACAGGGTCAATGAATACAAAATGACTTTATTATTGAAAATATACAAAATAACTGCACCACATGAAGGGCTCATAAAAGCAGAGTCCAATTGTCCCTTAACCACCCAATGACAACCATATAAAGACAAACACTAAGTGACAATACACATAACAAAACAATAGACAATCGTCCGGACGCCAGTTTTGGTGCACGCCTAGGACAACCCACGGGAAACCCCCGTATACTCTCTATAAATACTCTGTATATGGGTGTCCCCGGTGTGCACCAACCCCGGTGAGTCGAGTCAATTGGAGGATTGGGGAGCTGGGTTGGGGGGCAGGGGAAGGAGAGATGGGAGAGGGATATTACTGGCAAGATGGCTGTGACAGTATGGCTGTGACATGTACATGAACAGTCCGAGGTTTAATAAGTTATATATAAGTTCAGAATAAAAGTGTATGTAAACCCTAAAATGATTCTAGCTTAAATGTGTCTGGTAAGGCGTGCTTTGGGACCCAAAACAATAGCCTTTAGTGTCTCAATTAATGCCTGGTGATAATGCCAGTCCCTCTCATTTACTTTTACAAGCTGACCATGCTAGGCAAGGAAGCAGGTCCATGCTAGCATACTCGGTTTGTGTCTATCTCTTTCCCTGATAAAGTTACAAGCGTGCCTACAGTTGTTTTTATGCAGTCAATTTTATAAACATGCCCATTGCCATCAGGTTGATTGACAGCTTCTGGAGGCGGACATACACATACAAGGAAAGTATTCCCTACATGCTTCTAGAGTGCAATGCCACCTTCCGACATTGACAGGCCACCCTCAGCCCAATGATGGAACATTGAGGAGGCTGTGCTATTGATGGATTAAAGAAAAAGTAGTTTGTTTTTATATTGGAAAAACATGCATACAGCTATAGTACTCACCTATCAATTGCTTTATAGAAAGGTGCTTTAGATACAGCGTGTTGACAGATACTTTAAGGCAGTGGTCATCTTTGTTATACAGTCTGTCACTTGCTAAAGTGAAAGTCTGGTGAAGATATCTGGCATAATTATTAGTTATTTGCATTATCCAAAAGTATTGAATGTAAATCATTACGGTCTCCTCATCATTCTAAATTGTGCACCTGCAATATTAAAAGCACACTTGTCTTCCACTTGTATAATCTCCATTCACAGTTGTCAGCACTGGATTGCTCATGATTGAATTTTGACAAGCCAGCTGCCTTCCCATATCATATACGCTCATGTTCTTCTAAATGACGAGAACAGAAAACATTTCCAATACTCTTTAATTATGTTCTCTGAAGGCACAGCCTTTTAGACAATTACTGAGAGCTGTGTAGGTGTTTGTTATAATACAGTGTTGAACAGCTGTAAGTCAAAATCCTCTACTTGCTTTTAATATCATTTATGGGATTCTGACAGAAGCAGAGATTAGATTACATATGCAGTTTTCTAGGACAGATATATAAAACTAGGACAGTCTGTGTACCAACCAAATAAAAATGATACTACTGGGCCATACATCAAGCAGCAATTGTCAGCGAGCAGCTTTAGCTCAGTGTCTAACTAGAGAATATCTGGTTACTTTACAAAAGGAGATCCAAATTACATTTTCTGTTGCTTGTTACTTAGCCAGAAGATTATTGCAGAGTATCACATTTTTTCCAGGAAAAATGCTGTAGAAGTGATGAAGATACAAGGATAAGCAAAACATTGTTTACCTTAAAGCGGTACTCTTTCTCTCTTATCTGTATTCCTGGGTTCAAAACACATATTCACATAGCGAATCCAGCATTGTCCCACTGCAATCCACTGTTTGAGTGCCATACAGTGGGTCCTGTGCCACCATCTTGGTCCACTTCCACTGGCTACCTCTTCCAGGCCGGTCCTGATAACATGCCAGGTTCGCCCTCTAGCCTGTCCACCGGCTGATCCTGCAGCCTCATGGGAGATGTGATGTAGGTATTCCAGGAGGCTGCAGGACCAGTGAAACATCATTCTGGCATAAGTATGAATTGGTTGGCCCAAAATAATAACAATTTAATAGAAATAGAAAGAAAAAGTTCCATGAAATTATGCTGGGAGCGTGTGTTAAAATAGGTATAATTTCCTTTTGGAAGTTAAAGTCGATGTAAACCTGATTCATGAAAATCGAGCTGGGCACATAGATATGCAGTGTTTTATAATCTCTATTCAAAGCACTAAGTCCCGTAGCTGTCTCTTGTTCAGTTCTTCTGTTATCAGCCTGACAAATTCTCTGTCACATATGATAAAAGCAGCCAGAGTTTGGTGTTGGGGAGGTTGCTATAAATAGATTAGCAGTGCCCTGAACTAAATAAAGAAGAGAGCTGAGAGTCTCTACCTATGCGGAGAGGGTGTGTGTGCCTTTCCTCCAATCAGATGTCTTGGCTGTATGCCCAGGTCTCATGCAATGCTAATCAGGAAGAGAAAAAATCCCAACATGAAGAGCACTTTCTAAAGGATATATACAGATGAAGACAGAAGATATGCATGTAAAACGTATGTAGGGGGATTTGTTGCATCCCTGTGTATCATCTGAGGCTGTTCACTTTGCTGGGAATATGTGAGGGTGTACATCCACTTTAAGTTCTACTTTAACCTGCTGACTCAACCACGAATCACCGTTGATAAACGGCGGCAGCTTTAAGTGGATGTATTGGGGTATAGCCTGCAGCTACAGGCTATACCTCGGTACCGTTTTTTTTAGAGCGGGCAATCGGCTATCCGGTGATAACAGCTGATCTGGCTCAGGAGCCGCTCGGCCATTACCCCGGGGCGCGGGAGGGGACACCCCCCTTCCCGCCGCCTTCAGCCGCTCTTCTCTGGCCTCCCGTCCCACCGGCTAATAGGAGACCTGAAGGAAGCCGGGATCGGCTCTGATTAGGTCTCCTTCGTCAAATTCCAGAAGGTATGTCACAACGTCACTTCTGGGTTTACTCGCCAGTTTTAAAAAAATTACAGTATTCAGAATCGCCGTTTTTGGGATGGGGGGTCTTTTAAACCCTCGATCCCTCCATAAAGAGTATCTGTCACCATATATTACAATCACAAGGGATGTTTACATTCCTTGTGATAGCAATAAAAGTGATCATATTTTTTAAAGGAACATTGCTAAAAATAAATAAATAAATAAAATAAATTAATTTAAAAAAAAATTTAAAGTGCCACCGTCCCCGCGAGCTCGCGCAGCGAAGAAAATGCATACGTAAGTCGCGCCTGCATATGAAAATGGTGTTCAAACCACACATGTGAGGTATCACCGCGATCGTCAGAGTGTGAGCAATAATTCTAGCCCTAGATCTCCTCTGTAACTCTAACATGGTAACCATTAATTATTTTTAAAGCCTTGCCTATGGAGATTTTTAAGTGCCGGAGTTTGTCGCCATTCCGTGAGTGTGCGCAATTTTCAACCATAACATATTTGGTATCTATTTACTTGGCGTAACATCCTCTATCACAATATACAAAAAAATTGGGATAACTTTACTGTTGTCTTATTTTTTAACTCAAAAAAGTGATTTTTTTCCTAAAAAATTGCGCTTGAAAGACCGCTGCGCAAATACGGAGTGACAAAAAGTATTGCAATAATTGCCATTTTATTCTCTGGGGTGTTTGACAAAAAAACTATATATATAATGTTTGGGGGTTCTAAGTAATTTTCTAGCAAACAAAAAATGATTTTAACATGTAAACAACAAGTGTAAAAAAGGGCTTCGGGGCTGAAGTGGTTAAAGAGGTATTTATCCTGTAAACAAATATTTAATATATTGCAGTTTACCAATTCCTCAATGTGGTGACTTCAGTCATGTTGTTTCCTTTATTTTCACCTGGTGGTTTGGCCAGTAACACACTTCCTGTCTTAGGGTGTCTCCACTCCACTAGAGGAGCAACGTACACACTTTGGACAGCAGTATTGTCAATCTGGAAGGAGGCTAGTGTTAGATGCACAAACAGATTTATTATAAAAAATGCAGCATCTAAAATATGAAACTTTGAAATCTGTATGCGTGTGAGTGTTTCAAATAAGTGTACAAGTAATAAATAATTCACAAAACAATTATTAAAGGAAAATGTGCAAATATTTCTCAACAATAAATAAAATTGGTGAAAAAGTCCACAATATGAACTTATAGTCTTCCACCCAAGAGAAGTAGTCTTATATGTAATCTTCAAAAAAAAAAAAAGGACAATAAAGTTTTCTGCTTGAAATCATCTTGATCTTTGAATTCCACCACCAAGGGAGTGTGCAACACCAGAAGTGTCCTCTAACGAGGACCACTATGCATTTAACCGGATATTAAGCTGCATGAAGCAGTAGAGCATGCATGAACACAGATGGTAGATTAGCTCCCTCAATCTTGTCAAACTACGATCATCCACCCCAAAAGGAATCACCCAAAACCATTGAAAGGCACTAAGTGGGGAGAGCCGCTCACACAAAGGAGCCACAAGAGGAAAGCTTATATAGTGTAGTATTTCATAAAAGGACAATAAAGCTCAATATAGGTAAAAATACAGCTAGTTTACATAACAATCCAGCCAATTTGGGAAAAAAACACAATATATCAGCTCCAGGATCAATCAAATAGGTAATGTGGAAAGAGCAATTATAAAGGTGGCTGTCAGTTGCGGAAAATTCAGCACGCAGCTTCGCCCCAAACAGGTTTAAGCCCAGTATACACAGGCTGAAAATCGGTCAGTTCAGCAGGATCCAGCCGACTTCTGGTCTGTGTGCACAGCTGTCTGTTCAAGAGAAGCCAATGACTGCAAGCACTGATCAATATATTCTGGTGTTTGCAATGTCTCTGCGGAAAAGATCCCTGCATCAACATCACTTGCATTGATGTGGGCATCTTAGTTATTTTTTTTTGTTCAAAACGCTGGTTGATCAATAACTGTGTGTGTATGTACCTAGCGTTTGATAAACTTTGCTAGCACATTCCACATGCCCCAACTCCTACTAACACTTTTTAAAGCAAAACTATACTCACCTCCACTCCAGGGATGCGGTCCCTCACTGGTCACTGACATGTTTGTCCAGTCTGAGGTCTAACTAAAGATCTATAATGTGGTATCAGATACAGGACCTCCTTCCTCCTGCTACTGATCCTTCTAGTATTTATTGTACCCTTTTCACCCTTGCCACTGTCTGGCCTAACTGTTTGATCACTTTTGCAACCATCTGAAATAAACATCCCTAAATAATTTTCTTCTGTAGTTCTGGCCAATACTGTACCCCCAATATTGTACTTTATCAGATGATACTTTTTGACTAGGTGCATTATCCTTACTTTACCAAACATTCAAATATATCACTTACAAAGTGATTAAGGAGATTAAATAGAACCAGACCGAGTAGAGATCATTGTGTTGCACCTATAGGGACTAGTCTCTGTTCTGAATGAATCCCATTTACAGCCTCATTCTGACATCTCAGCCAACTGTGAACCCACTAAACCACCCAAGGGCTAAGTCCCAGTTTGTACAACGGTTTATGAGGTCATCAATTGGAACAGTATCATATGTGTTGCTGAAATCAAGATAAGCTATGTCCACAGCAACATCCTGATCTAAAACATTACTGATATAGTCAAAAAATTCAATTAGATCAGTCTGACATGATCTGCCCTCAGTAAAGCTGTGCTTCTTTGTGTCCGGCATGCTGTGTGTTTTAAATAATCTTTGACCCTTGTTTTCTAGAGTGATTTTATTAATTTTTACAACTACAGATGTTAAACTCACTGACCTTTAGCTAATAGGTAGAATATTAGGTGTCCACTTTTCATTTGGAACTTCTGTATAAAGAGATTGATTAAAATGATCAGTTAATATTTCAACAATTACCTTGAAGATGAATACCATCTGGTAGAAATGTGCACACAGAAAAATTTTGTTTGGTTTCATATTCAGATGCATTCGTTAATGGACCCTATTCATTTTCAGAATTTGTCAAAGTACTTGTCAAAAACTGTTTTTTTGTTTTTTTTTTACATTTGACACTTTTTTTGGTAAATGAGTATAGGTACTATATACCCCATACTCATTCACATGGGGGCTGGGATCTGAGGACCCCTTGTTAAAGGTGGCTTCCAGATTTGGATAATTCACCCCTGCACCCCACTGGACCAGGGTTGTGGGGAAGAAGCCCTTGTCCTCATCAACATGGGGCAAGGTGCTTTGGAGGACACCTCTCCCCCAAAGCAGCCCTTACCCATGTTCAGGGGCCTGGTATTGTTTGGGAGGGGCGAGCCACTCACTCACCCCCTCCCCTTTCATGGCCTGTGGGCTGCATGCTTGGATAAGGGTCTGGTATGAATTGTATTTTTGATTTTTGGTGAGGGGTTCCCTGTAAAATCCATACCAGATCTATGGGTCTGGTATGGTTTTAGTTATTTTTTTGGGGGGGTGGGCACACTGTATTTCTTTTTAATTTTTTAATTCCCCTCCCGGACATCTGGTTTGCCTGTAAGTATCAGCAGACAATCATTAATTGCCCTTATTGTATCAGTACGCCTGTTTATGTGCAATGTCTCTCACTTTGCACCCACTCAAGATGCATCAATTTTTCCTCTTTACAGATGAATCTTATTGCATCTGCTCCTGAAGATTGGATAACAACATCCATGAAACGTGTCGAGCTATATAGATGCCATTACTAGAGCTATTCAGATGCCAGTACCTTTTTAAAATATTCTATCATTTCTATGAATCCATTTATTCTGACTGATGGGCCCATACCAGTGTACTGTTTTATTCTATAATATATTGCATGAGCATGCCAACTGGGAGGTTGGGTGCCTATATGAAGATATATTACAATGCACCATGTTATTTCCATGGTATTATATTATCACATTGTCATTATATGGTGACATTTTGTAAATTATTTCTATGGTAATATACTACTACACGGTCATTATGTGGTGACATCTTGTAAATAAAAATTCTATTTGAAGAGTAATGTGGATATGTTATGATTATATGCTTTTCAAATGGTTGTAATGTGGATGTGGATATGTTATGATTATATGCTCTCCAAACGGTTGTATATATATATCTTCTAGTCACTCCATGCTCCTGGTACTTCGTCGGGCACATTCCTCATATAAAGTCCCACCAACTTCTCCTCGTTTCTTAAATTGATTAATAGGGATGGAGACACTTGATTTACCCGCTTGTGCCTCATTTAAAGTCCCCAAGCCCCTCCCATTTCATTGTTCTTTTTAATTTTGGCATGAGGTTCCCCTCAAAATCCATACCAGACCCGAAGGACCTGGTATGGATGAGAGGGGGATCCCCATGTTGTTTTTGTTTTTTAATTAACTGGCACTTGTATTGTTTACATGGGATTGTACACCCCATTAACACCCATCATACCATAAGAACGTACCTAAAATATAAAATAAACACACAACAAGGATTGTGAGAAAGTTTAGGCCTTATTATAGGCTTACCTGTAGGTTAAAGTGGTTGTCACGAGTTGACAACCACTTTAAGGACGCAGCAGCAGCTTGCTTCTTAACAACCAGCTTCTCAATGAATCTGAATGATCCGAATTAATCTGAAAATTCTGTTATAACTTTTTCAGATTCATTCAGAAATTTGGATACATCCGAATCTCTGTAAAAAAAATGTTTTATCTGAAAGAACCGAATCACATATGTCTACCATCTGGGCCTATTGCTATCTCTGTCCTTTGAAATCTGTGTGGTCCTCCAAACAGTTTTTATTTCATTTACTTCTGAAAAGAATGAACAGAAGTAATTGTTTAATGATTTGATAAATCCAAATTTCTCCTGATGTAAGTATTGTGTGCAGTTTTCATTTTTGTAATTCCATAGTAGATTTTTTCTTGTCACTGATAAACCTAAAAATAGATTTTGTCTCCTTTCTACACATATTTATCAATTTCCTCCTGCTTCTCTGCTTTGGTGACTGATAATGTGTTAGGCACATTTTGTCTGGTTTAAATACTTCTCTATCTGCTACAATTTCTGTATTCTTGTATTTCCTACATGCTTTTTTCCCTCAATAATATCCTTCCTACCTCTGTAGTTAAGCAAAATCTTTTTCTCTTCCATTTACTCTTTCTAGTGTGCTTGACATATTATCAAGTTGCCTATAGAATGGTAGACTTTAATAATGCCCTCTAATAACTGACCCTTTGAAATATAAAGCCAATGGCGCCACTGCTGTGTCTCAGCCAATCAGGAAGAGTGTCCCGGACGGCTTAAACATTAGTGGACATCTCTGGAGAGAGAAGAGGCTCAGGTAAGTAATTAGGGGGTGCTGGGGGGCTGCTACACACAAAATGTTTTTTATTGTAATGCATAGAATGCATTAAGATAAAAAAAAACTTCTGTCTTTACAACTCCTTTAAGCAAACCTGTACTTTTCTCATGCAGCAGAAAGAAACAGGTTCACTTTACTGCCCCCCATCCTCAATAGTACATACATTTTCCTCACTCACTCCATTCAGCTACCAAGAGTGAGCAATGGAAGTCCTTTGTAGGGTCTGAAGCTCTAGACCTGTGGTTCTCAGCTCTTGTCCTCAGGACCCACCAACAGGCCAGATTTTAAGTATCACCTTGGGGAGATGCAGACTAGAATACTGCAATCACTGAGCAGCAAATGATATCACCTGTGATGTATTTCAGTTATCCTGCAAACCTGGCCTGTTAATGGGTCTTGAGGACAGGAGTTGAGAACCACTGCTCTAGACCAAGCTCCAGTACTGTCACATAACAGGAAGGGATGTGAGTGATGGGCTCCTCCATACAGGGAATCACTGGGTATTTTCCTATCTATTGGCAGATAAACAGAACAGAGGAAAAATGAGTAAAGCCTCGTACACACGGGACGGCGATCGTACGTACGATCGTCGCAAATCGTATGTTGCATAGCGTAAATAGCATACTGACGTGCACCCGACGGTCGTACATACAACTTGCGGCCGGCCGAACGTGATGACGCGAACGAGCGTATAAAGAGGAAGTGCTGATATCGTAGTGTCACCCTTTGGGCTCCTTCATCTAATTTTGTTTAGTTGAAGTGGACTTGGCGTGTTTAGCACAATACAACTTGTTGTACCCAACTGCTCTACACACGATACAACGGTCGTATGCAAGCTTGTTGGTACAACAAAGTTTTGTAGTCTGCACATACAACTCCCATGTACGACCGTCGTATGTTTGACTGTTGAAAGCGCGCCCACAAACGATCGATTTCGCATACAACGGTCGTGAGTACGACATGTTGAATGCGATCGTCGTCCCGTGTGTACGAGGCATAAGTGCTTGCCTTGAGTACTGGTTGCCTTTCCCTACATGAGCAAATTGGCAAATAGGCTTTTCACTTTACAAGAGAATATTCCCTTAACTTAGTGAATGAGGGTTTGCATTGTTTATTTTCCTTGCACGTTACTGGGTATTCTTTGCAATATATATTTTCACCACATTCATTAACATCACATTTGCCTTTGATCAACCCCAGTGTGTCAGACATCTGATGTACACATAGAAAATTATTATTTTCTCTAATTACCAGAGTTTTTGCACAGGGGACAAATAAAAAGAGTCAGATTATGCATAACCAAGAATAGTAAGGCAGAGCCTGCTGTATGGAAACAAGTGTGAATGGGGGCTTATTTTTAATATGTTATAAAGACTGACAAGTAGGATTTAGGCCCCATTCACACCTGAGTGTTTTGTATCAAGAAGATTCAAGGCACTCAACAAGCAAAATCCTATTCATTTCAATTATCCCTGTTTACATCTGAGCATTTTGTCGTCTGTAGCAAAACGCATTTAGCTCAAAAAAGTACATGAGCTTCTTTAGGCCCTGTTCATATCTGGTCATAGCAGAAGCGTGGGCATAAATACACGCATTGCCCAAAAAACGTGCAACATGAGCTTTTTGTTGCTCATTTTCTGGCCAAACAGCATGTCCTCCAACCCTGATTTCTTCCTCCAAGTGCTTTCTATTAGGTTAAAATAAAAACACCTGAAGCCTAAATACACATACAAAACACTTGTAATTACATGTCTAAAACGCTCGTATATGCTTGCAATACTCTCAAATAAAAATGCCTGAAAATCTCTCTGCTCAGGTGCGAATGTAGTCTAACATGTGCGATCTACCTGTATACATACACATGCTAACTGATGAAATGGGTTCAAGTAGATAGATAAATTGTGGTTATCGCTCCATAGTTAATAAAGCATATTTTATGTCCTGCAGAATAACACAAATAATATGCAAACCAGAACCCATTTCATATTACAATGCATACATACATGCTATTATTATATCTGTACTTCCCCAACCCCTATAGCTCCCAAGATATATTTAGTGCAGTGTATGATAGCCATGTTACCACTTTATTTATAAAGTCTGGTAACCATCAATAAAACCAATGCTGGAATCACTCTCATTCACCTTATGAATAGATAAAGTGCATGAAGGGAAAAAGACTTGAAAAGACAAGGTTACATTTGTATCTAATCTGTGAACACTGATTGCCATCAGAGCTTCAAATGATGCATGAAATTAATACAGAAAGAAATGATTTCATAAGGTACATCTACAGATGAAATATACTGTACAGCATGTATTCATACAGAACCATCAGTGCACAAAGCTAAAATGTAACATGATGAAAATGTATGGCTAACAGTCTGACACCTGAACAAAAAAAGATTCGTATTTATTTCCTTCTGCTCCGTTTCCCTAAGGACTCATTTAAACGAACATGAAAAACAGCCATTTTCTTTGCACTATTGAAGCTTTCTGCATGCATTGCAAAGCCTTTGCCTGTTCTGTAACATAAAATCAAACTGTCCAATACACGCAGAAAGGCCATAATGCATTTGTGTTGCTTTGTGTTGTTTTTCATCTTACCTGATGTTGGCAACTTGCAGACCTACAATACCTCAATCTAAGTAAAGTGCGCCCCAAACATGCCTTAGATACTTATAAGGTGCACAGGACAATGGTGCAATAAAACATGGTGACAATCCCCCATGATCAAAGATGGTGTCACCCCCCCCCCACCCTGTGTGGTAAAACATGGTGTTACACCCCCCCGTCTAGCCTGCCACAGTGTTCTGCAGGGCTCTTGGAAGGCTGGTTTCAGGGATGGGGGTGTCACCATTGCAATCAGATATCACTTCCCAAAGGATGGTGTCTCCCCTCTGCCGGGCGTCACTCGGGTGCAGTCAATAAGTGTTTAAAGATTGTTTAAAGAAACTCTGTCACTTAAAAAATTAACCTGCAATAAAAGCCTGCGATAGATCTACTGTCTATAAGTGCTACAGCCCCCAGCAGACCCTTTAAACCCAACACACTTCCAGGTTTTTCAGATGCCTGGTCTTTCAATGCACTCAACAGTTCCCCTACATCGACCTCTACATACTGTCTTGCAGTGATGTAGGACTGGCAGATGGAACCACAAAGTATAACAGGGAATGCAGACATTTAGCACCCCTGGAAGTATTGAATGTTAAAGACTTTGCTGGAGGCTGTAACACTTGAAGACGAAGTAAGGCCTGCCATATACGGTTCAAACCGCTAATGGGCAGGCTGAATGTACCAAGTTGATTGATCGATTAACTTGGGTACAACCAGCCTGCCGGATTCTCTTGCAATTAATCACTGTCTTGTCCCAGCAGGGACAGCTTCCGCCGCTGGGAGAAGACAATGGCTCAGCAGGAGGGATTCCCACATCAACACTGTCTGTGTTGAATAGGGGAATTGAGAGAATTTCTTTCCTGCAACCTGTTGCAGGAAAGAAATTTGCTCTATGTATGGCCGGCCATGATATGCCATGATATGCCAACCATTGGAAAACTAAGTATTTGGAGACTTCTATTGTAGGGAGGTTTTTAAAATGCAAGGGTTTTGTTGACAGGAAACCCTAAAAACTTTAAACAAAGCTTTAGAAATGCCTCCGAAATGCATTGAAAACTCCTCGAAAAAACATTAATTGGTGCTATAGGCATTTCAAAAGCATTTTAAAAAGCTTTTTATTTTAATTGCCTACATGAACTACCTCATTTTTTTTCTCCCTCTAAACTCTACTGGATGTTAACCTATGTGTCCATGTACTCAAAGGCTTTTAATCCCGTTTAGTCGCAGAAGAGGCAGGTTAAAAAGAACCTACTGCCAGTGCATCCAGGAACAGCAGAGTTTTGATAGAAAAAAAAATGCTTGACGCTGCTAAACATGCATAAACACTAGGCGCATTTAGCACTCCAGCATTTACTCATTTCAAATATCCAGAATAAATTAAAATTTTGGCCAATTAAATAAATAAATGCCCAAAACACCAAAAGCTGCTAAACTCTGCTAAACTGTTGAAAAAACGCAGCTTAGGTGTTTTTTTTAACGCCGATTCTCTCCCATCAGGGGAAACAGTGTTTTACAATAAATCAGTGTGCATGAGGCCTTATGCTACAGAAATGGAGTAGATGTAAAACGGAGGAGTTGCCATAGCAAGCAGTGCAGAGTTAGGCTAAGGTCAAGTTTTCAATCTCACAAATGTGCAGCTACAATCATGTTATTGATCGCTTCGCTTGCCTCAAATTACTTATTATGTAAACTGTAACACAAGATGAGAGACTAAGCAACTGATCCCTTTAGACCATGCTGCAATTTAGGCTGGCCATAAACACAAAAAAGTTCAGCCCATGAAAAAAAATTAACAGATTCCTCCATCCATGCTGAGCAGCATCTGATTGGATACAGCAGCTGTTGGGCCAACTATTTTCCATCTGGCTTCCTTGATTTTAAAAGAAAGGATGTCAAGAGGTAGAGGCAAACAGGGTCACCCACTAAGCATATTTTAATCGGTTCATCAAGAACCAGCCAGAGGTTTATCAGTGTTTGCCAGCCTAAGTCTCATTGCTGAAGGTATTAGTGATTCATCTCCCCTACTCCACAGTTTTGAATAAGGGTTGGAGAATAATAATGTAATAAATGATAACTTATAAAAGTCAAAACTTTTTTTGTTTGTTTATATTTTATATGAATGTTTTTGTAATTTCATTAGTATCCTACACACACATTTACTTCCTGAGGAAGCCATGATAGCGAAACAAGTAGAAGTTGTGTAAAGGATTTTATCAACATCACTATAGTGTGTACAGTGGATGTTTACAATGAACTACTGAGTATTTGTGTGAATTTTATGCATTATTTGTAATACAATTTGCAAAAAATGTAACTGATATTCTTGCTTAGTCACAATATAAGAACCTAAAAAAATCCCATTTCAATTGTTTGTATTATTTCTTTATCTTTTGCAAGGGATGCGGTACAATTGACATACACCTTCCACCCACAGCTAGACTTTTTTCTAATTTTGACATAGTCTAGTTTTACAGAATGTTGCTGTAAGGGGAAGATCTGCAGACAAATGGGTAGAGAGACAGAGAGATAGTTTGCCAGCCTGTGTCCACATGCCCTCAATTTCTATCACAGTATAGCAGCTAGCAGTGAACTGTGAACATCTCCCAACACATTTCTCTTCAATGTGCTGTAAACACAAATCAGCAGATGGTGTTTGCCAACTGAAAATGGAAACATAGAGCCACATTGGACACCAGACCTGGTTATAACAGTAAAACTGCCACATGAAGTAATGAAATCCACAGTAAATACTAATGGTAACTAGGGAATGGAGAATCTGCAAAACCATGAAACATGCAAAAGCCATGTCCTCTACATTATACTTCATGCCAGACACAGTACCATCAGCCAGCTGATCTCTAGGACAAGTAAAATGTGGCATGATGCTGGACATGGTAGCTGAGGTGGCACCATTTTTTTATCCATGTCCAGCAAAAACTATTTTTTTTACTCCTAGAGTTTAATTTACACTTGTGCAATATCAGAATCATGCCAAAAAAATTATCAAATTATTAGAGAAATAGACAAGATATTGCAAAATGAGTGTTTAACTTAACACTCAACTCAATCTGTTCAAATAAAATAACAAGACGTACAGTGCTTCCTGTGATACAGTGAAACAAAATATAGCAGTCCTATAAGCTGATTAAAGTCCTATGGTGTATCTGAGACTTGGTCAAAATTATCTGCAAGCAGCTCATACAGAGTGTCTGATAAGTTGTACGCTTACCAGAAAATAAATGAAATACAGCATTTAAATAGAAAACACACAGTATGTCTGGAAATAATTTGTCACAACTTGTGCACCTCCACCAATCTGTGCACTCACCAGATCCACAGTGGTAATATGCCTTAAGGAGTTACTTTAGGACATCCCATCTCGGTGTAGCGGTAGAATGGTGGTCCATGATAGGATTAAGCACTATATATATACTATTCATATGCTGTATTTCATTTATTTTCTGGTAAGCGTTCAACTTATCAGGCACTCTGATGGAGCTGTATATAAATTAGTGGCTGGTAATGGCACCCGAGGTGATGATATAAAATTACAGTAGCTGCCCCTTAAAGAGTTGAAATATATCTGTGATAAAATGAATGTAAAGTTGATGGCGCTATAAATCATCATATATGTGATAAACAACATTTATAACATTGCAAGTAGATAATGTGTACATAACAAACTTAATAAAGTCCAAAGGTGACATTCACATTCCCAACACTGTTTTTCTGGTTTGGTAAATCTTTAAATAAATGCTTCACCACGAGTGCTACCATGGTAGATGGCAACTCACCAGAGGTGTTTGACCACTGTTTATGGTAGGTCAAGAAATGCTTTATTGAATGAACCAGTAAGATCCTGGATAAGACATCTCTCTACTGTGGGACCCCCTCTGTAAAAGCCCGAGAGTTGGGGAACAGACTCCACCAGGAATACAAAAGAGAGCTCTTATGGTGTAGTAACTTTTAAAAAAAAAAAATTGGTTTAAAAATGACAAATTTTGCACTCATATGTGACTGTGCCAATCCTGACACCGAGGTGTCTACAGCATGTGCAGATGGATATATCAGACTCATGACGGTGTGCGATCCACGCCTCATTCTGGATATATGGTTGTAGTGGATGTCATATATGGGACCCGGAAATGACGAATCCCCGCTTCGATGTACGTTTCACAGTACTGGCGTCATCAGGAAGTGACGATAAGCCGTTTCCTGTTTGCTTTTGTAATGGGAAGATGGACATGATTGACTGGACTTCTCCAACATGGATATCGGGGACCGGAACAGAAGGAATCTGACTTGTTTCCATATATCCACCCATCCATGACGTGTCCATGCCGTGGATGGACAAATGGATATATGGGAATGAGTCAGATTCCTTCTATTCCAGTCCCCAATCTCCATGTTGGAGAAGTCCAGCCAATCACGTCCATCTTCCCATTACAAAAGCAAACAGGAAGCGGCATATCTTCACTTCCTGATGAGCTATGGTGGTTCCATAAAAACCTGATCACTGACTTTTAAGACGCCATGCAGCAGCTTCTGTGTGTGCAGAGGACCTGTCACCACCAAGTCACTTGCCAAATAAGCTAGGCTGTGCATGTCCATAGATTCACACAGCCCTGCACAGGAGTGCTCATGCACGGGTACTCCCTTAGCACACTGCTTGCTAATGGGCAGAGTGCCAGTGGGGGACTGCTAAAGAGGAGGTAAGGGACCGCTCTGTGCAATATCATTGCACAGAGCAGATACGTGTAACCTCTTTTTTATTTTAATAAGAAAAAAAAAAAATAGCCTTTAACATCACTTTAACGGCCAAGTCATATTTTAGAAAGGAACTTCTCCTTCTCGCCAAGAAATACAGTTAATATGCCCTTTACCCTTTGCCCTCTTTTGTTGCAAAAAAATATATACGTAGATATGCCAGGAGGCTATGAGCAGCTACAGCTATGTTAAACAAATCAAAGTGCCAAAAAAAAGGTATTTAAAATAAATAAATAAATAATAATAATAATTAAAAAATATATATATATATATATAATTATGTGATCGTGATCAAGCAGCTCTGCGCTACTTAATGAGTCACTGAGTCCGAACACGAGAGTATGTGTTCAATAAAATTCCCAATCGGCATTCTTTGATACTGGTGGTCTCTGAGGACTGTACTTGGAAAACACTGATCCAACACATTCACAGTGAGAACAGTGAAGTCGTGAACTCTAAATGAAGCATCAGGATTGTTGCAAGAGCAGAAGTGACTGGAAATGCTGAACAGTTATCACATGGTTTTTATAGTGATGTCTGTAGAAGGACTTGTCAATAGACACAAATAATTTATCCATGCATTTAGCAGTTGCTCGTGCTGTACTGGATTGCTTGAAGCCATTCAGTCAGCACATTAGCACACTGCCTCATCTGTCGCATTGTATTACCTATCACATTGGACACTGTGAGGCATGTCAGGCTAAGCCTTGTGAATCATGAGGAATGAGCCATTTTTTATCACGACTCATAGAGAGCATGCCGATGAAAGAGAGCAGATAAAACACGCATTATGTAAGACATACTGCACGTTGTCCAGAAGGCTTGCCTATTAATGGCTTGATAGTTTGTGCAGTCTGCTCTGCACGAACCCATTCATGTTCTGCACAATCTACTTTGGTTTACATATATAAGCATGAATGACCTTCTATAGACACATTCACATTGCATGTCTGTCTATTCTTAAAAGAGAATTACAGGCAGCATAAAATAACCAGCAAAATTATGTCATTTCAGGCCTTGCATTTCTTTTCTATTGCTAGCTATAAGTCTCCTATACTGTAAGGGAACCCTAGACTTTTTTTTAATAGACATGTAAAAGAGA
>BLSH010005370.1:36847-48296 GCA_018402905.1 Glandirana rugosa
AGAATCACCGGACTTTTTTCGTCACCTTGTACGGCTAGAACCATACTAGACTTCAAAAATTCTCGTCTCCTCCATAGACCCCAGAATCTGGGGTCTACAGATTTATTTCTCATGGACAGTGACGGATAACGATAGTTTCCCCTAAAAATATAAGGGACACTATTGTTATTTTCACTTGTGTTTTTTGATACTTTCGTTGTCACATTTTTATTTTATTTATTAAATTTTCTTACATTTCACGAGGGTAAGGACACACGAACACTCATCTCAACTCGCTTGGGCTTGACATTTCAAGCCCAGGCATGGCTTAAAACCCACAGGGATGGCTTCTAGGGAAAACCAGTGAAACACTTGTTGATTGGCTGCCCTTGGCAGC
Organism: Glandirana rugosa; assembly: GCA_018402905.1. Taxonomy (NCBI): domain Eukaryota; kingdom Metazoa; phylum Chordata; class Amphibia; order Anura; family Ranidae; genus Glandirana; species Glandirana rugosa. Next base: position 37,224 of record BLSH010005370.1, read on the forward strand.
TTTTCAACACGTGTAATAAACTACCAGAACCCCGGACCCGAACCCGGACTTTTTTTGAAAAGTCCGGGTTTGGGTTCGGGTCCTGGACACCCAAAATTCGGTACGGACCCGAACTTTACAGTTCGGGTTCGCTCAACTCTACTCACAAGCACACAGGAATGGGAGCACTTTACATTCTTTTAAATTATTTATTTTATTTTTACACTGTTGCTTTCATAGTTTTTTGTGTTCACTTTTATTGTTATCACAGGGAATATAAAAATCCCCTTTGATAGCAATAGGCAGTGACAGGTACTCTTTATTTAGACATCTGGGGTCTAAGACCCCAGATACCTCCTCTGCTCTTAAAAACTTCAGATCATACCAAGATCGGCATGTTCCACTGCTTTTTTCAGGCCACTAAGAGTGCTTACAGCGGCAAAAACAGAAGTGATTAAATGCTCCATCACTTCCGGTTTTCACTCTATACCATAGAGATGATCAGAGCCGTTCCAGGCTCCAATCAGCTCTATGATCACTGAAACTGACGGCTGCACACTTAAGTCTCCAAGTGAGATGGGAAAGCCCGAGACAGCAGTGGAAGGCTGTGTGGGGGGGAGGGGGGCATCCCCTCCCGCTGTTTGTAACAGCAATCCCATGGCTAATTAGCCGCTAGGATTGCTTTTACAAGAAAGTTGACTGCAGGCTGAAGAACAAAAAAATACCAGGATAATGCCTGCAGCTGCAGGCATCATCCCAGTATAACCACTCAAAGGCCAGCAACGTACCGGTACATCACTGGTCATCAAGTGGATGAAAAAAAGGTATTTACAGTGGGTATGAAAAAGAATCACCCCCCTTTAAAATTATGACATTGTGTTGCTATGCAGCCTGAAATGAAGACAGACACAGTTTTTGTTTTATCCAGCTGTATTTACTAGTGCAATTTATAACATCCAAGTGAAAGATGTAACACTAACGTGAGAAAAAATAAAAAACAGAATCATTGAGTTGGAAAAAGGATTACCCCCTTATGTAAGTATTTTGTTGGACCACATTTTGCTTTAATTACAACCTTAGTCTGCTGGGATTTGTCGCTACTAACTTTACACATCTAGACTTCAATATTTGCCCATTCTTCTTTGCAGAACTGCTCAAGTTCAGTTAAATTTGATGGTGACCGTTTGTGGATTGCAGTCTTCAAGTCATTCCACAGATTTTCAATGTGGTTTAAGTCTGAGCTCTGACTAGGCCATGCAAGGACATTCACATTTTTCTCCAACAACCACTGTGGGGTCAGTTTTGCTGAGCGCTTTGGGTCACTGTCATGTTGGAAGGTAAACCATTGACAACTTTCTGGCAGAGAGCATGAGATTTTCCTCAAGAATGTGATGGTATTTTGCCCCATCCATTTATCTTCTATCCTGACAAGTGCTCCATTCCCTACTGCAGAGAAACACCCCCATACCAGGATATTACCACCTCCATGCTTTACTGTAGGAATGGTGTTATTTGGATGGTGAATTGTATTGGATTTTCGGCAGATATTTATTTATTTCAGGTACTTATATATTGCCGTCAATTTACGCAGCTCTTTACACATATATTGTACATTCACATCAGTCCCTGCGCCCAAGGAGCTTACAATCTAAGGTATATTGTTTAGGCTATTTGCACACTGGGGCGGCAGCGGTAAAGCGCTGCTAGTTTTATCAGCACTTTTACCGGTATTATAGCGGCGCTATGGCATCGCTATGCAGAAGGGAGCGGGCACTTTTAACCCCTAAGAAGGGGTTAGCAAGGGATCAAAAGTGCCGCCGCTCTGCGATTATGAGGCAGTGCTCAGCCGTTTCGGAAGCACCGTCCATTGATTACAATGGAGGGGGCAGTTTAGGAGCGGTGTATACACCGCTCAGCGCACCGCCCTAAATATGCTGCTTGTGGGACTTTTCTTCTCGTCCTGCAAACACACCGCCCCGGTGTGAAAGCACTCAGGCTTTCACACTGGGGAGAATGGGGGGATTTTTTCAGGCGCTGTACAGGCGCTATTTTTAGCACCGCAGTTCCTGAAAAACGACCCAGTGTGAAAAGGGTCTTAGTGTTGAGGCCAAATAATTAAATTTTAGTCTCATCTAACTATAACATCTTTTTGGCCTCATAATCTTTAAAGCGCAGTTCCACCCAAAAGTGGAACTTCTGCTTATATGCTTCCCCCCCCCCCTCCGGTGCCACATTTGGCCCCTTTTAGGGGGGAGGGGGGAACCAGTCCAATAAGAAAGTGCAGCGTGCTTTGCACATGTGCAGTAGGGAACCATCTATGAAGCCAAAAGACTTCACTTCCGGGTTCCCTTAACAGGAATGGCGGCGGCAGCACCGGGGATGCGACCTGAAGATCGGAATGTGATCATTTTAAAAGGGGGGGGGGATTCTTTTCTATACCCACTGTACTTTGAGATTTCTTTTAAATAAACGGTTCTTCTAAAATGAAGCCGGAAGATGGTTAAAATATAACTCCACTTTTGTTGAGAAAAAAGCATTCATCTCTGGGTGATCTATGCACATTGCAAGGATTTTTCCAAACTGTGCTGCAGATTCCTACCTTTTGTTATTCTGAAGAAATAGCTGTTTGTTTGCGTCAAACAAACAAAGTGAATCTAATGGAAGTGGTTTTATAATTATCAATCAGCTGCTGTACTTGCGGGGTTCTTATGAGGAAAATGACAGGGTCTGATATGATTTGGATATGATTTCCCTTTGGGTGTATCCTACCAAAAATGCCATTTTTATTGCAGGGGATAACCAAATCTGGCTTGAATCTTAGTGCAGACTTCTTGGAAAATCAATAAGCCAAGACAAGCAGGAAATTACATATCTGGGGGGCGTTCTGTATACATTCTGTGTACAGAACCCCTCCAGGTAGCCATATTGCATTATGCAGAAAATTACAGAGCTGCATTTTTAATAACATTCAATTACAATATGACTTGTGTAACAATTTTAAATGTTATATTTTTTTATTTACTATTTCCTTTCCCCATAAAAGTTGAGTTACCCTTTAAAATAGTGCTGACACTTCAGTGTGTATGGCTAGCATTGACCATAATGCACTGATAACAGTTCAGACCACAGTGTAGATGGCCAGCCTTCAAGCAAAGCAGATGAACCTATTTTACATGAAATATTAGGGCTCATTTAGGCTTGAAGTTGGGAGTGGTAAAAACATACTATTGAACTGTCTTTTTACCGCCCTACAGCCGCTCAGGCAAAGTCAGCTAACAGGGGTGTACACATGCCACATTTGTAAGAGTTCACACATGGGCGTTTTGAATAGTGGAGATTCTGCCTACAATTTCAAATAGCTCTGGTAAAATGACAAATCGCACAACGCGATTCTCAAATGTCATTCATTTCACCTAAAAGTACGGTGCAGTTCTGCTGCGATTGTTGTGCAATAAATTGTGCAGCAACCTGCATCGCGTGAAGCTTGTCGCCCAAAAGTAGCTCCTGAACTTTTTTTGGGCCACAAGCTTCACACTATGCGGTTTGCCGTGATTGCATCGCAATTCATCGAGCAACAATCGCGGCAGAGCCGAAGCACGTTTTTAGGTGAAAAAAGGTTAAAATGAATAGCATCTGAAATTTGCGTTGTGCGGTTTCTCATTTTGCCGGAGCGTTTTGAAATTTTAAAACGCCCACGTGTGAACACAGCCTAAACCCCAATAGGGAGGCAATATTTCAAAGTTGGTTTACTGGTTTTAAACACACTTTAACCCCTTCCTGCCCAAGCCTGGAGGGATGGGGTGGGAAGGATCGGTGATTGTGTGACCACTGTGATTGACTGATCATTAGTGGAAACGGAGTCGTCTTTGACAGCTTGGTCTCTATAGGTGCTCTCAGCACAGAAATCTCAGCTGCACATTGACGCATATGTGCCGTATATGGGCGTTAAAGCCCACCCTTTTGTATATGTGTTATGTGGGTGACAACGGGTTAAATACGCATCATACAGCCTCAGTGATCATCAGATTAGCCATGTGGGCAGCTTGTGCTCTCCAGGTGTTGTTGAACCACAAGTTCCAGCTATACACACACACAGGTCTCCTGATCTCCAGTATGGTTCACCTGGCAATTAGGAAGCCACCCACCTATAATGAATATTTTAATGATGCCAGCTCTGGCAGTGTATGAGTGGGCTGAAAGCAGAGTTGGGGTTTAATGGAATAGGTCACCCAGTTTTCATGTCACATACACAAAGCCCTCCCCTCTCCCACGCGTGTTCCCGGGTTCCTCTCCATCACGCCTGCCGGTGGAGTGTCTGGAGGCGTGGGGATGTGTAATTGCTGGAGGATCACTGCTAGTCACATCACAAGAGATGCATTTCCCTGTAGCGTGACTGCTCGCTTTCACACTTCCCGGACTGCTTATTTAGGCAGATCTCATAGACAACTGTCACGACACCTTGGGCTGACATGGTACAAGGCGAGAGCGTGCTACATGCCTGTCCCCTCCGCCAGGGACATCATCATCATCATCTACCAGAGCAAGGTGCAAGAGGATTCTTCCCTCTCCCAGCTCATCCCTCTGCTATATTTAGTCCATTGCAGATGGTTACAGCATTTAACCCTTACCTTGCAGGAAAGCAGCATTCATCTGCCATCACCCTGCTAGGCACAACTATAACATTATATATTTTTAAAGCCAAATGCAAAGATACACAGCGCAGTGCCATTCCATTTCTAATGACACTCCAACACACATGGATTTATATGATAAAGCACAGATGTTTCACATCTCTGCATTGTGGTGCATGTCTGATTTCTTGTACGCTGTGTTGTAGCACACATCAACGTGCAAAATAATGCACAGTAACCTGTGCTGTAACACTATGCTTGTTAATGAGGCGAGTAATCAGATAAAAACGGGTGGAGAAAGACTTTACTAAAATCAATTGCTTTTAGGTAAATCTGGTGTGTAGAATAGCACTCCAACTTTCACATTGGGATGGATGGGGAGGGATTTTTAAGGTGCTATATTTAGCTAAATAGCACCTGTAAAGCTAAGGTGACTAGATTTTTAAAATTTTTATTGGCAAATGGCTAATTTATATGCATATTTTGCTCAAATTATATATGCAGTCAGTGGCGTATCCCGGGAGAGGACAGGGGGACCGGAGGAGCGGACGGAGCACACGGGGGCGGAGGTGGAGAACAGGGGACCGGAAAAGCACACGGGGTGGAGGAGGAGGACAGGGGACTGAAGGAGCAAACGGGGCAGAGGAGGAGGACACAGGGAACAGCCAGGGATCGGTCCTGAAGGAGGGACAGATGTGATCACCAATCTCCCTGCATGGCTTTTCAGTAGATAGCCGTGGGAGGGAGAGGAGGAGAAGCGGCTGTCAGCTGATCGATGCAGGGAGATCGGTGATCACAGCTGTCCTTCCCTCCTTCCCACCGCACCAATCATCCCCGGCTGTGAACCAAGGAACCATCGATGTGTGCAGTGTGGGTCACAGTGGGCCCCCCCACTTGGGGTCCCATGTCTAGTGAACACCCTGCACATATGGATGATACGCCACTAACCTGAGGCAAGAGTACCGGCTGCCCCCCACGCCACTGCAATCCGGGGACAAAACCAGGAACAGACTGGCTCCAGGGACAGCATCCTCAATCCAGGGACTATCCCTGGAAACCGGGGACGTATGGTCACCCTATGTAAAGCACCTCAGTGTGAAAGGGGTCTTAGGAGTGTGTCTATGGGAATGTTTGACCATCCTTCCAGAAGTGCATTTGTGAGGTCAGGCAAGGATGTAGACAAGAAGGCCTGGCTCACAGTCTCCACTCTAATTCATCCCAAAGGTGTTCTGTCGGGTTGAGGTCAGGACTCTGTGCAGGCCAGTCAAGTTCCTCCACCCCAAACTCGCTCATCCATTTTTGCACTGGGTCCAAATCATTTGGTGGAGGGGGTATTATGGTGTGGGGTTGTTTTTCGTTTGAAGCTTGTGGCCCAAAAAAAGCAACAAGCATCACGAGATGCAGTTGCTGCACAATTTATTGCACAACAATCGTGGCAGAATATTTATATGTATATATATATATATATATATATATATATATATATATATATATATTATAGTGTATAGATATATATATAGATATACACACTATATTACCAACAGTATTGGGAAGTTTTTCAGGGGTTGGGCTTGGCCACTTAGTTTCAGTGAAGCAGTGGCGGCTGGTACTGTATATTTTGGGGGGGGGGGGCAAACAAGACAAGACCCACTTCCTCATTGGAGAGAAGGCAAATCAGGGCCATAATAGTGAATATTAATTTGCTATTGTCACACAACTGGGTTGGCTCTGCGCCCCAAGCCCACCCTTTTTTGAAGCCAATTAGAACCTCAGGCTCTAATCATGTGCTTAAAAAAAAAAACCCATTGAAATCCATGCATCCCGTGCACTGCATGTAGATTAGGGGCCGTGTGCATGGATTAGGGGGGGGCGGAGCCCCTGCGCCCCTTAAGGACGGGCCACCACTGTAGGGAGGGAAGGGAACTCTTAAGGCGTCAGCATACAAAGACATTTTGGACAATTTCATGCTCAGTTTGGGGAAGGCACCTTCCTGTTCCAACTTGACTGTGCATCAGTGCACAAAGCAAGGTCTGACTGAAATCAGGATCAGAAGATCAAAAATATTGTTTGATGCCCATGCACTTATCAATCATATTGAATGATCTCTACATTTGTACAGTCAGATTTTCTATCTGGACCAATCAGAATAAGCTCTGTTAAATTGATCGGTTTTACTCAATGTCATTCAATGACACAGTATGGGGTTGATTTACTAAAGCTTGAAAGTGCAAAATTTTGTGCAGCTCCACACAGAAACCAACCAGCTTCAAGGTTTGATTGTCAAAGCTTGATTGAACAAGCTGAGGTTAGAAGCTGATTGGTTAGCATGCAAAGCTGCACCAGTTTTTGCACTCTCCAGCTTTAGTAAATCAACCCCTCTGTGTCTTTTTGATAATTCATGGATCTAATCTTATTACCCGATGCGAAGAGTCATTAGACCAGATTGTTATGTGCAATGCCACCATTAGAGTTACTTAATGTAAAAGTTATTATTAGTTACTAAATGTAATTCTAAGACCCCTTTCACACTGGGGCCACGGTGCTTTTCAGCCGCTAGCAGGGTGCTTTTAACCCCAAAGAAGGGGTAGAGAGGAAGTTAAAAATGCCTGTGTTGCGGCACTTCCGAATTGCTTTTCAGGCGCTTCGGAAGCGCTGCCCATTCATTCCAATGGACAGGGGCGGGTTGGGAGCGCTGTATACAGCGCTCCCAAACCGTCCCAAAGATGCTGCTTGCAGGACTTTTTTTCCCGTTCCGCAAGTGCACCGACCCAGTGTGAAAGCACTCAGGCTTTCATGCTCGGGTGGCATGGGAGGCAGTTTTCAGTCGCTATTTCTAGAGCTAAAATGCCTGTAAACTGTCTCAGTGTGAAAGGGGTCTAATATGAAGACAGAGCTAAACAACTGATTAAATTAATATCAAATCAGGTAGATGCTTTCACTACATAGCGGATGGCATATCTAATAGAGATTGTTCAGATTGTATAGTGCATGGTCAACCTTTAAAGAGAACTAAAGGCAAAACTTTTTTTTTTCCATCTTGGAATGAGTGAGGGCAGGTTATAGCCTCTTTTCTTATTTTGACATTTGTGTCCCATTGGGGAGATTTCCCTTCACTTCCTGTCCTATAGCCAAAACAGGAAGTGAGAAGAAATTCCTGGTTGTCACCAGAACTCATGTTGGAAGATTTCCCCTCTATTCCTGTTCTGGCGACAACTCAAAATTTGGGATTTGCTTTTACTTTCCGTCTCAGGGATAACGGTCACCAGGACAAATCGAAAGGGTGAATCCCTCTAATGTGGACACAGACAGCAATAAAAACACAACAGGTGTTCTAATCCATCTCCATTCTATCCAATCCTAAAGAAAAAAGCCTTGCCTTTAGTTATACTTTAGGTTTATCACATACCTCTGACTGTACAATCTATTTTAGGCCTACCAAAAACTAAGTAGTATGAGGGTCTGTCTAACTGAACGTGATTAGGTAGGTATTTTACAAAGTTTTGGTAAAAAAGTTGATTGTATAAAGATAGTATGGTCAGATTGTAAAATATATGGCGAGCTTTAGGCTGGATGATTGCGCACAGTTTGACTAGATGGTACCTGTGTAGCTCAACAGCCTTCCTGCAACCGTTACAGACAAATGGAATAATATGTAATTTATTTTCAACAGTCAGTGGAATACTTATTGTTGTGTTCTATAGCCTTCTGGTGTACATTATTATTCACTTTAAAGCAGATCTAAACCCATCAATTTAACAGTTTTAAAAAAACAGTTACATTCCATGCTGGGATTGCTAACTGTCACATTGGTTGTTCTCTCAACCAAACTGTGACACCATCAAAAGGCTGGTGTCAGAACTGATGTGCAGCATCATGGCAGTTGAAGATCAAACAGAGGCCAAAATGCAAGCTTCCTTGGCTGAAAACGATAGGAGAGTTTAGTTCTGCTAAGTTCTGCTTAGTTTAGATCGTTCCAATCATCATTTTCTGCAGTGGTTCCCAACCTTTGTGAGACCAGGGCTTGGTGAAATCTTCCAAATCTTTCCAGGCCCCAACAGAAAACAATAAAGTTTATACTCACACATTAAAAGTATGGGAATGCAAAATGCGTATTGAAATTTTAGAAGGCTCTGGATGAGGCTTGGTGTCACTGTGAACAGGATGAGGGTTGTAAAGGGGCTTAGGGAACTCTGCAGACTTGGTGGCCCTGTAGGGGATAAGGTTTCTGGAGGGGGCAGCAGGCACTTGGGGACACTGTTGAAAGATGAGAACATTATGGTGAGCTGAACTTTCTGCAGCAGGCTGGGGGGCACTGTGGAAGGTTGGGGGGCTCTGTGGAGTTTGAGGGCTTTCAGGGGGCCACTCAATGGGCCACTATGGGAGGTTAGTGGGCAGTATGGTTTCTGGGAGACACTGTGGGAGGTTTGCAGCTGTCTGGAGGCCCGGGAGAAGGGAGGCAGCAGCCCCATGGTTGGGAGCCACTGATCATTTGCATGCTGGTAACACCTTGAAGCATTAATTAATTTCATTGGCCAGAATAAATTATTCTGGCCAATGAAATGAATTAGCGCCCAATCGCTAGACGCCTGTAAACACGCCTAAACGCTTGTACTTTTACAGGCGGCATTCTGCAAAAATGCTGTTGGCTTCTAGAAGAGTTTAAAAGAAAGGCCTGTGTGCATGAGGCCTGAGGATATATTTTTATTTTCATTCCACAAACACGAAAACAAGTTATACACCAAATAAGGTATTCAGTTCCTGCAAACACTAATGAGTTCAAGACAAACAAATAAAGACAAATAAATAAATTAATGTGTAAACATAGTGCCTTTAAAAAGTATTCATACCCCTTGAAATGTTCCACATTTTGTCATGTTACAACCAAAAACGTATATGTATTTTGTTGGGATTTTATGTGATAGACCAAAACACAGTGGCACATAATTGTGAAGTGGAAGGAAAATGATAAATGGTTTTCAACATTTTGTGAAAGAAGTCTACTATAAATGGTAATAGCAAAAAGCAGCGCTAGAGTTAATTCATTAAACTCATACACATAAATATAAGGAAAAGTGCTAGTGCAAAAAATATCAAAAGTGCAACAATATGTATAAGGTGCAAGAGTCCTCTTTAAATTGAAGCAGCTATGATGTTTTCAAAACCAAAGTCCTCCACCACTGATCACCGCATGCATGTGCACACTTTGGGGGCTCACCAGAAATCAGAAGGTATAAGGGCTCATCTTTCCACAACAAGAGGGCTCATCAACTTCTCAAGGGTCATCTCCACGTGTGAAGACGAATACCATTAATAAACGTAAAGAGCAGTAGGATGCTCAATAAGATTGCAATATTATTAGTCACATTGATATCACAGAGCAATACAGGTTAGTTGACAAATTATCTAAGCACATGACTTTAACCTAAAAAAAAGGGGGAAAAAGCAGGATGATTTGCTTTTTGTGCTGAATTTGTAGAGGTGTCTGTACAAGAATTCAATAATTCATTATTTTCTGTCCAAGCATGTTCTTTGTGTCTTTCTCATATGGGGGAGTGACCATAGGCTTTAGATGGCTGTTGGTCAGGGGAGTGGGATCTGACCATGGACCAGTCACTTACAGATGGGATCGTTTTACATACACACACTCCCTAAACTCCTGAGCCTATATATTTAGTGGAGTGTTTCCAGAAATCTCCCAGCACCAGCCATGTCTCTGGGAAACAACAGAAAATAACTAGGGGGTTGGATGTAAAGCTGATGAACTGGCCAAAATGAGCTCCATGGGTGGCCCTGTTGCCCCTCCTGAAGCCCAACATCCTTTGTTTGAAAAATCAGTCGGGTGGAAGATCTTCGCTGAACAGCGACTGCATCCAATTAGATGGAGCCGCTGTTTGAGCGTTCTGACAGCCATCACTGGCAGCTGTCAGAATACAATAGGTGCAATGGGAGATTTGCCCATGCATGCTGTATAGAGTGGCTGTTTTTTTTTTTCAGCCTGCAAAAAAAATCAAAGAGCTTCATTTTTCTACCTCTGATACCCAACCTTACCTTTTGACTTGGCAATGCCTGTCTCCCTTACTGCACTTGTTGCTTCTGACCTTTACACATACCAGAAATTTCATACAATGGTCTCCTTTTACTCCATTACAGCAAATTAGAACCATAACAAAGTATTTCACGTTTGTTGAATGCCTATGTTGCAAAGCTTGCTTCCTGCTAAGCCCACCCTTCTTACCACAATGTGACAACCACGGCATACATGGGTGGCAACGTCTCAGTTCCTACCACTTCAAATACCTACCCTAAGAATGTTCGTTAAAGAGGAACTTTAGTCAGAAAATGAAGTCCTGCTAGAACACTTCATGCTGGCCCTTTTGCAGGTATAGCTATGTAAAACATTAAAATGATTAAAGGCATTAAAGGCATAAGTGCCTATATGGTTTAACCACTGGGCACCTCTACC
>BLSH010005370.1:72982-88711 GCA_018402905.1 Glandirana rugosa
GCCTTGGGGCGGGAGGGACGCTAGTGGACGATCGGGGCAGGGGAGGGGGGGTCCGTGTCCTTTTTTTCCCGAGTTTCCCGTCGACCCTTCGGTGTGCTGTAGACGCACGTCACACTAGGCCCCTCGGCGAGACAGTGCGTTGACTCTTCTCGACGGCACGTTTGTCGTGGTCCGGCCGGGGTAGTGTGCTCCTCGCACACCTGACGAGCCTATAGGCTCGAGTAGTCGGCGTTAGGCTAATGAGTTGAGAAGAGTGTGTGAGGGGAAGGAGATGTGACTATAGACGTGACACACACACTGGCTGTGGCTCTCGGAGCGTGCGATGATGAGGGAGGTATGTGGCGGTGTACCCCCTCCCCTCCCCGCGAGGCTGCACGCAGATGTCGTGTGGCTTCCCAGCTGCCCTTTGAGCCCTTTTTTTCCTGTGCCTGGGGGGGAGGGGACGGGGCTAGCAGGTGATCGCAGGGAGGGCGGGGTTCCGCATTATAGACTGGGGCTCTGGGCTACTAGTCACGCGATGTGTGTGTTGTGTGAGAGAGAAAGCAGTGCTGTCACTAATGTGCAATGTGTACACCACAGAGATATGTCCCCTCTCCTCCACTGCCGTGTGTACGCCACAGAGATATGTCCCCTCTCCTCCACTGCCATGTGTACCACAGAGATATGCCCCCTCTCCTCCACTGCCATGTGTACCACAGAGATATGTCCCCTCTCCTCCACTGCCATGTGTACGCCACAGAGATATGTCCCCTCTCCTCCACTGCCGTGCGTACACCACAGAGATATGTCCCCTGTCCTCCACTGCCATGCGTACACCACAGAGATATGCCCCCACTCCTCCACTGCCATGCGTACACCACAGAGATATGCCCCCTCTCCTCCACTGCCATACGTACACCACAGAGATATGTCCCCTCTCCTCCACTGCCATGCGTTCACCACAGAGATATGCCCCCACTCCTCCACTGCCATGCGTACACCACAGAGATATGCCCCCTCTCCTCCACTGCCATACGTACACCACAGAGATATGCCCCCTCTCCTCCACTGCCATGCGTACACCACAGAGATATGTCCCCTCGTTTGCGGGCTCTTTATCTATGTGAAGCTGTTTGGTAAGTCACTATTCCCTTTGGGGATCATACTATTCCTGTCAGAGGTACCAGATATTTACAGACCCATTATGTACTTTTCAGAATGTCCTTAGTGCATCATACTCCTGATGAATGGCTGTACGCCATGAAACGCGTCGAGTCTACATTAAAGATGCCAAGACAAACTCGGGCCCTCTAATACATCCTTTATATGTATATACCATTTACTGATGAATAATTTTAAAATTTGCTTGCTAATTATGTCTCTCTTTTTTGATTTCTGGATCTTAAAATGTATACTATAAATGTCTTTGTAAATGATGGGATTGTTTTTTACAACATATCATGGTTTATAGAAAAGAATATTTTATACTAAAAAATTAAACTTTAATCAATAAATCATTGACATTACTTATTTACCAACATTTTTTATTCACACAGTGGCAGGCTTCATTTAAAGTCCCATTTTCTCTCTTTGTACTCAAATACGGGGATGAAGGCCTGCCACTGCTCAGTATGTATGCCTTTTTTTGGGAGCCGGGTCACATTTATTTCTATCCGTCCAGAGTCCACTCCAGAGTCTGAAAGAAAGGTAGGGTCTCCCCAAAACTTGTTCCTATGTCATCGCAATGGCACATGCAGCGGGCAGCCACAACCCCCCCCCCCCCCCCCGATGAGCAGACTCTGGATGGGTTTTTTTTTTTGTACTCACTGGCCCTGCCTATTTCCATTTGAAGCTATCTGATGGGGTTTTTTTTTTTTATGAATGGCATCCATTCGTGTGAGGTTGAGTACAATTGTGATAGCTGATGATTGGTCACAGATCTGCTGTGATTGGCCCTGTACCATGTAATCTCTGTGACCAATCACATAGATCACAATAGTACACATTGGCTATGAATGAAAGCGGGGCTGCATCTAGACTGCCTGATCTGGCAGTGCAGTAAAAATAAGTCAAGGGGCCAGTACAATCCCCCAATATTTTCACTAAAAATACACTAAAATCATTATTAGCACACATAAAAAAGACATGATGTCAGGGAAATACTCAGGACGGCACCTACTGCCCATTTCCAACATGGCCGCGTCCGGCGCCGACGCGCACAAACAAACAAATGTTCCTGCATGAACGAACGCACGCTGATGCGCGGGGATGCGCTGGGCACACGCAGATGCACAGTAGCAAGCACTTTGCGCCCTCTGGTCTATTTAAACCTGCCTCTGAACAGAGTACTTTGCTGGATTATCTCTCAGCTCCCCTGTGATTCCTGTGTTCCTGTTATCTTGATTTATCTCCTGATTATCTGACCTGACTTGTCCTGACCTTGTACCTGCTCTCCAGTCCTGACCCTCGGCTTGCTTCATTGACTACTCTCCTGGCTTGTTCCACTGCTGATCCTGCCTGCTCTGTGACCCTGCTCAGCCCTGTTCTTGTGTACCGCTCCGGTTACCTCCTCTGGTGCATGAACTGCCTAACCATGTTTGACCCCGGCTTGGCTTCTGACCTTGTCTCCAGCTTACTCCTCACGGAGTTACAAGCATGCCAGTGTCCACCAGCAGTTCCCGTGGCTACCTGCCTTCAAGTTTCCTGGAATATTTTACTGGCAACCCGTGCTTCTTTGGACACTGCTCCCCTGTCTCATCCCCAGGGTAGCTGTGCACTTGGCCGCAAGGGAAGCCCTCTAACATCTCGGCCTCACACCTGGATCCTGACACATGATTTACAAAATTCCTATTAAAATCATACTACAGCCTCGTTCACATGGGGTGTATGCATCAGGTATTCTGTGCATCTCTGTGCAGGCCATGCCATTTATGTGAATTGGGATGCAGTGGTTGCATGGACACAGTCTCTACTCCCATTCTGACATCCATGTGGCTGTGGGTGCATAACCCTGAACAAAGATAGTGTAAGTTCTGGGACATGCACCAATGCCTACAATGATGTCAAATCAAAAGCGGTGGCTGTGTCTGTGCAGACGCTGCTTCCCAACTGACGATAATGGAACTGCCTGCATGGGGATGCACTGTACACCTGTTCATTCACATGCGGTTACACACAGCCTTGTATGGGTGTATACTGTAGTATGCGACATGTAAATGAGGCCTTACTATGGGTTTTTTTGTGTTAATTTTAATATTTTTCACTTTTTTGGGGAGCACCACTGAAATCTGGGGGGTGGGGGTGCAACAACCCCCTAAATCCAGCTTTGAATTATAGTCATTGTGTACAACTGACATGTAAGTGCTGTGATTGGTCACAGCTATCCCATGGTACCAGGGCTGTGCACGGTGGCCTGGTACAAACATGTATGTTCTGGTGGACACAGTGGGTCATAGGTCGTGCCGCTGCATGGCTCCCAGTATAACAGAGGTGGTTAAAGTAGAACTAAAGAGAAAAGGTTTTTCTTTGACACTTTGCTACAATGTAAAGTAGTGAGTGTACAGCTTGTATAACAGTGTAAATTTGCTGTCCCCTCAAAATAACTCAACACGCAGCCATTAATGTCTAAACCACTGGCAACAAAAGTGAGTACACTCCTAAGTGAAAGTGTCAGAATTGGGCCCAAAGTGTCAATATTTTGTGTGGTCACCATTATTTTCCAGCACTGCCTTAACCATCTTGGGCATGGAGTTCACCAGAGCTTAACAGGTTGCCACTGGAGTCCTCTTCCACTCCTCCATGATGACATCACGGAGCTAGTGGATGTTAGAGACCTTGCGCTCCTCCACCTTCCGTTTGAGGATGCCCCACAGAAGCTTAATAGGGTTTAGGTCTGGAATCATGCTTGGCCAGTCCATCACCTTTACCCTCAGCTTCTTTAGCAAAGCAGTGGTCGTCTTGGGGTGAAGTGGTGTGCTTGGGGTTGTTATGTTGGAATACTGCCCTGCGACCCAGCCTACGAAGGGAGGGGATCATGCTCTGCTTCAGTATGTCACAGTACATGTTGGCATTCATGGCTTCCTCAATGAACTGTAGCTCCCCAGTGCCGGCAGCACTCATGCAGCCCCAGACCATGACACTCCCACCACCATGCTTGACTGTAGGCAACACACACTTGTCTTTGTACTCTTCACCTGGTTGCCGCCACACACGCTTGACACCATCTGAACCAAATAAGTTTATCTTGGTCTCATCAGACCACATGGCATTCCAGTAATCCATGTCCTTAGTCTGCTTGTATTCAGAGATGATGCTCGCGACAACCATGCAAACCAATTTGATGCAGTGTGCGGTGTATGGTCTAAGCACTAACAGGCTGACCCCCCACCCCTCAACCTCTGCAGCACAAAACGTGCGCAGAGCCACCAACTCCCGTCAAACGCTGTACCTAAGACAAATTTTTTACAAAGGTCTTCTAGACCAACCCCCTGCGGGGGTACTTGGAGGTCATGGACAAACGCAGGTTTATTGATAATGGAATATTTTACATAACCACATCAATGTGATGGATGGGGGCAATTTTTTGTATATCATCAAATGTATGCTTTGTATCTTTGTATCCATGTACACATATTATATATTGGGTCTGTACTGACCTATTTGAATATTGACTATATGATGTATACTATGAAAATATCGTTCTATTCCTAAAATAAATTGTTTCACATATCCATCCAGTATCTTTCTCTCACACTCGTGTGTCATTTAAAGTCCCAATCTCCTCCCAGTTAGCTTTTTTTAGCTTTCTTTTTATTCCAATTATAGGGATGGAAGATTGTGCCTCTACCCAGCCAAGCTTTCATTTAAAGTCCCAATTTTTGCCCCCTGCCTTTTATGTCAGTATTGTAGCAAAGTGACATTTCTTCAGTGTTGTCACATGAAAAGATATAAAAATATTTACAAAAATGTGAGGGCTGTACTCACTTTTGTGAGATACTGTATATATATTGAGATATATATATATATATCAATCAAGCAATCACATTTACACAGTAAATAATCCTTAAAGGGGTTGTACCCTTAAGGTTTTTCACATTAATGCATTCTATGCATTGAGGTGAAAAACCTTTTCACCTGCAGCAGCCCCCCGAGCCCCCGTTTACTTACCTGAGCCCAAAACGTTCCCGCAGTGGGGAAGAGTCTCGCAGCTCACACGAGCTGCTCCAGTCCTCATTGGCTGGATTGTTAGCAGGGTAGCCATTGGCTCTCGCTGCTGCCAATCAAGTCCAGTGACCCGGGAGTCGGTGGGCGGGGTTGAGTCACACTGTTTGTGTAAATACATGCAACAGCAGGACACGGGAGCGCGCCCGCACGGGTGACCCCAGGGAAGTGCTTCCCTGTGGTGGTCACTTGAGAAGAGGACAAGCCTGGAGCACCGCTGCAGGACCCCAGAAGACGGAGTTAGGGGCCACTCTGCAAAACCGCTGCACAGAGGAGGTGAGTATGACATTTTTGTTATTTTTTAAAAAACGGTGAGCCTTTGGTATTGCTTTAATGCCGATTTTGCAGCTACAGGCGCATACTGACATGCAAATGTTAGCACGGGATGCCATATTTCTAAAGCACTAGGCTTTTGAAAACCATTTTCTTCACTCTTCTGCCTGCTCCCGTCCCCTTCCTCACTTCCAAATTGCCTACTGGGGCAGCATTTACCCAAATCCAAGATGGCCACCATGCAAGATCTATTCACTTCACATACTCAGAATGATGCATCATTCCCTGGAATGTAATGTGAGACTGAAGCCTACAGTTTTTCACCCCAAATGATCCACAGAAAGGGTTCCCTGCCTTAATGGAGCCTTTAGCATCCAAGGTAAGTGCTACAGGAGAAACTGGACCATCACGGACATCCACCAAAGGCTGCAGATAAGGGTTTCTTCTCTTCACACTTGTTGTAAGCATGAAAGCACATAAAGACAATCATGCTAAAAACCTGTGAAAATGAAAAGCTATTTTATTTCTGTTTTCAGCAGAAGCTAAGCTTGGGCCTCTCTCTCTTGCTTTAGGTAAAGACTCCCAGGCTGTTATCCCAATCAAGGCTCTACTAATTGAATCAGTGGCCTATGCCAAGCAAGCAGTGTTGGAATTTTTCTCTGTAGTGAAGCCAGAATCAGGGTGACACCCCTGGAGACTGCACCTTTAAAAACCAAGTTAGCAATAATAATTCCTATATTTCTGTGGTCACGGGTTCAAGAAAATTGTACAATGGCACAACTGCAGAGGTGTGGACATATGCCACAATTTTCTTTCATTTCAGTTTCTACAACTTGTGAGTTCCTTTTTTTTTGTGGGAAACTGTAAAACAGTGTTACAGCTTTTTCACACCTGTGACTGTCATTGCTGCCCTTCTGTAATCTGTGGTAGATCACTTTTCAGAGGCATTTGACACTTGTTTTAAACTTTGAAAGCACAACATTATTATGCTGAAAGCTGTTTTGGATGTCTGTTTAACACTTGAGAGAGAATGTTTGTTAGACGTGGTTGCAGGGAGGTTGCATTTCGTGGCAGAATTGCCTGCCAAACACAACCTGTATTATCATTTTTGTCATGTCACACCGTGGCCATGGCACTGCTCTAACATGGGGCGGTCAGGGGGCTTGGCCAACTATTTTTACTGCCCTTGGCCACCTGTGTAAATGAGGCCTTAGTGTCACTGTTATCTTAGTTTCCAGGAATCTCTAAGTATTATCTTTGCAACCAACTTATCTTGTTGATTTCTTCGGATGTACTGTATGTATGTTTTCAAATGTTTGATATGTTGAACAGGAAATCCTTTTGACTTAAAAGTGAACTAAAATTTCCATATAAATACTGCATATGTCTCAATAGCCACAAAGGATATGAATCCATCTTGTGCACACCAAATGCCTTGTAAACCCAGATATTACCCTATAAAAGTAACCTGTACAGAGAGCAGAGCTGTGGAAGGGTCCCAGCAGGTTCCACCCACTACAGGCTTGTGATCAAGGTGCAGCATGGTGTGGCGGGCAGTGAAAACAGAGGGCAAGTTAGGCAATAGCCATATATTGTAAAAAGGTTCAACACAACTCAATCATGCCCGGGGGATAGGCACACCCATCCGGAGCCACTTACGAATTGTGAGTGGTCTGAAGACTTGAAAATGCTGACCGTGTCTACAACGAGGACTGGAATGTAGACTGGCCAGTCCACACCCAAAAGGTGAAGGCTTCCTGGAGCAAGATACACTGACCCTATTCCTCTGGAACCTTTCCCTACCTCTAAGTACTGTCCCTACCAGACAGGGAACCTGTCTCTACACTAGGTACTTGCATAAAGTGCGCCAAACCTGGAAGCCAGAGTCTTAAGTAGACTCTGCCTGACCCAAAATGGCTGTTGGAGTTACAAGTTCAGTCGGACAGCTGTCACCTTGTGACTGTAGTAAGTCAAAGAGGAACTAAGTTCTCTTACAACTTCTTCCCCTTTCTGTATTGCTGCTTCGGTTGAGCGCCACCTGCAGTGGGGAGTACAGACTGCACTTGCCTACAGGCTGCCTGCACAAAACTACAAGAAAGGGTGGAGACAAGACCAGTCACCTTTCACAAGGAGAGAGAGCAGCAGTGACTAGTCCAGACTAGAGGAAGCTCCTGTACAGATGTAAAGTTTCATACTGGATTACTGCAGACATATGGAAGAAATGCACAAACAGTGGCGGCCCGTCTGTTAGGGGTGCATGGGTGCCGATCCCCCATCCGTGTGCCCGGCCCCCTGATCTACATACAGGGCATCGGATGCATGGATTCCTATGGGGGGAGGGGGGGCAAGCCGGAGGCTCTAATAGGCTTCAAAAATGGGTGGTCTCTGGGCGCAGAGCACTGCACTCTGAGCCCACCCAGTTGTGTGACAATAACGAATAAATATTTGCTATTTTCACACTGAATGTCCTCATTATGAGATCCGATTCCCGATTGGCTGAAAGGACAGGCCATCCTATTTGCCGCTGAGGAGGAGGGAGGAGACGTATGGAGTCGGGACACGGAGGATACAAGCCACCACCGCCATCTCTACCTGTCAGCACAGGGTAAGTGAGCTGGCGATGGGGTGTGTGGGTATGCAGGGGGTCGCGGTAAGGTCTGTCTGACGCGCCCCCCCCTGACCAATGGAGCACCAGCCGCCACGGTACACAAAGCACACCAAGACTCAAGTAAAAATACACATAACCCTTGCATATATAGACAGTATTTGCATATCCTGGAGATCAGCTTTAATTTGAGCAGTACACATGGCAGTTTAGATGTTGCGTTAGACCTGCTTTGTGTTGTGCTGCATTTCTTTGGACACAGAATGTCCTAAGAGATATACTTGAACTGCATGCAAAACAAGTCAAACACTTTTTTTTCTTGTTAAAAGCTGCATTTGCTATTCATCTGCATTCTTTTGCGTTCACACAGCAAACACAGCATTAGAAAAGAACTCCTGTTGACATGAGCCCTTGCTGTACTCTTTTTTTATCAAGTCAGTTGGTAACATGAAAGGACCGATCTCTGACCACGTATGTTAAGTAACAGCACAGAGACCGTCTGCTCTCATTTAGGTGAAGTTCACTGAGGAATGCACTTCAAACCTGAGACGATTACACATGTTTTGCAATCTCATTAAATATAAGCAGAGATGTCACAGAGTCTTAACGGCAATACGATTTGACGTCAAAACAATAGCCCATAATCCTGGCACAGGCCTCTGCAGTAACCTCATTAATTGCACAAGACAACAGCTTGGAAGCATGAAGCCACGTGGTAGAAGAGCACATCTGTAAAAAATGAGTGGATGAGGGCACTGAGAGTGCACTGCAGTCCTAATAACCTGGCACATGACATCTACAAGAATGATATGACTGAGCAGTATGGGCTGGGCCATGTGGTTTGGAATCCTAGTCATCCATCCCTGACAATTACTAATGCAGATATATTGGAGATGTTTGACTAATCACATCAGCTTGACTAGGGTTCCCCAGATGTATAACTCCCAATCCACTAATACCTCTGAACCTTCCCAAACTCCATTTTATTGTAAACAGATGACACTTGATACCGATCCAGAGAAATTGGCCATTCGGCCATTTTATTAACAAATAATATTTCTTAAAACAGAAGCAAAATCAAGTACCCACAAAGTGTAAACTAGGTTGCCGGTCTTGGGAGGCATCCCATCACCCCATTCCGATTGGGTATCACTTTTATTACACTGGCACATGACATCTACAAGAATGATATGACTGAGCAGTATGGGCTGGGCCATGTGGTTTGGAATCCTAGTCATCCATTACTGACAATTAGTAATGCAGATATATTGGAGAAGTTTGACTAATCACATCAGCTTGATTAGGGTTCCCCAGATGTATAACTCCCAATCCACCTCTAATACCTCTGAACCTTCCCAAACTCCATTTTATTGTAAACAGATGACACTTGATACCGATCTGGAGAAATTGGCCGTTTGGCCATTTTATTAACAAATAATATTTCTTAAAACAGAAGCAAAATCAAGTACCCACAAAGTGTAAACTAGGTTGCCGGTCTTGGGAGGCATCCCATCACCCCATTCCGATTGGGTATCACTTTTATTACACTGGCACATGACATCTACAAGAATGATATGACTGAGCAGTATGGGCTGGGCCATGTGGTTTGGAATCCTAGTCATCCATTACTGACAATTACTAATGCAGATATATTGGAGAAGTTTGACTAATCACATCAGCTTGATTAGGGTTCCCCAGATGTATAACTCCCAATCCACCTCTAATACCTCTGAACCTTCCCAAACTCCATTTTATTGTAAACAGATGACACTTGATACCGATCTGGAGAAATTGGCCGTTTGGCCATTTTATTAACAAATAATATTTCTTAAAACAGAAGCAAAATCAAGTACCCACAAACAGGGCTGGATTAAGAGCATCATGGGCTTGGTGCTGAAGATTTTGGTGGGGCCTTTTTATGGAAATAAATACATTGAAAATACAATTTTTCGTAAAAACAAATTAAATATGCTGCCGTAATTTACATATCAATCATGTGTACACTGTATACAGAGCAGGGCTAGGCAGTATTAGTGACTCACTCACACCATTGGGCTGGGCCTAACTTAACCACTTCCCGACCGCCGTATGCAGAATGACGGCCGGGAAGTGGCTGAGTTATCCTGACTGGACGTCATATGACGTCCTCAGGATAACAAGCCGCCGCGCGCCCGGGGGGGGGCGCGCATCGCGGCGATCGGTGGTGTGGGAGGTCTGACCCCCCGCAATGCCAATCTCGGTAAAGTGCTTCGATCCGAAGCACTTTACCATGTGACCAGCCGTGACCAATCACGGCTTGTCACAGTGTAATACAGGAAAGCCGTTCATCGGCTTTCCTGTACTCAGGTCTGCAGACCTGATGAAGGGAGAGCCGATCGGCTGCATCCCTGACAGGGAGGGTTTGTGCTGATGATTTATCAGCACAGCCCTCCCTCGGATCGCCACCCTAGACCACCAGGGAGCCTGCCCAGGGATGTGCCCACCCAGGACCACCAGGGAGCCGACCAGGGACCACCAGGGAGCCGATCTGGACCACCAGGGAGACCCCCCTAGACCACCAGGTAAGTGACATACTGCTCAGGTCCACCTTCACTCAGTGCCACCTTCAGATGCCACCCTAGACCACCAGAGAATGAGCCCCTATTGATGTATATGCCCACCAGTGCCCCTATCAGTGCCCACCAGTGCCCCTATCAATGCATACCAGTGCCGCACATCAGTGCCCACCATTTCCACCTACCAGTGCCCACCTATCAGTGCCCATCAGTGCCACCTATCAGTGCCCAGTGCCGCCTATGAGTGCCAATCAGTGCTGTCTATTCGTGCCCATCCGTGCCGCTTAGCAGTGTCCGTCAGTGCTGCATATCAGTGCCCATCAGTGCTGCTTATCAGTGCCGCCTAACAATGCTCATCATCACTGCATATAAGTGCCTCATCATCAGTGCCACCTCATCAGTGCCAATCAGTACTGCCACATCAGTGCCCGTCAGTGTAACCTCATCAGTGCCCACCAGTGATGGAGAAAATTTACTTATTTACAAAGTTTTGTGACAAAAATAGAGAATTTTTTTTTTTTTTTCAAAATTTTAGGGGTTTTTTTATTTGTAGCGCAAAAATTAAAAACCACAGGGGTGATCAAATACCACCAAAAGAAAGCTCTATTTGTGGGAACAAAATGATAAAAACTTTGTTTGGGTACAGCGTCGCACGACCGCGCAATTGTCATTCAAAGCGCAACAGCACTGAAAACTGAAAATTGGTCTGGTAGTAAAGTGTTCTAAGTGCATAGTATTGAAGTGGTTAAGGAAGGGGCCTGGAGCTGCAGCTCCTATAGCCCCTATGTTAATCCGGCCCTGCCCGTAAAGTCTAAACTAGGTTGCCAGTCTTGGGAGGCATCCCATCACCCCATTCTGATTGGGTATCACTTTTATTACACTGGCACATGACATCTACAAGAATGATATGACTGAGCAGTATGAGCTGGACCATGTGGTTTGGAATCTTAGATTTGGCCAGTTCAGCAGGGATCAGCTGAAGTTTAATCAGTGTGTGGCTGTTACTACTCAACAGAAGTGGATCTTTTGATCTACTTCTGTCAAAGGGACATGTTGGAAAAGGGTGCAATTGACATGAGGATTTCTCCATCCTCCTCATTCATGTGCATGGCGGAATCTGTTGTTTTTTTTTGTTCAGCCTGCCGGCTGAATACAAAGAAGAGAAAAAAAACCTAACAGTGTATGGTGAGCTTAAAGTGTTACTAAACCCAGTAATATGAAAATAGTTCCCCCCCCATAGTGCCCACAGCTTATAAATCTCTTCTATTTATATTAAAATACTACCACTATTTACCTTTTTGGCTGATCTGTATACCGAGGTCTCGTGATAAACTGCAGGGTCTGGCTGAGTTCTGAGTGTTCAGGTAGGAGGAGATTTCCACTACAGCCTGTGCCCTCATGCTGTTATGGGAGGCAGATCATCCATCGACGAAGATGTGACATCCCACCCACTGTGTTCTTTTTTAGTTACTGGGCATGGAGGAGGAGAGAGGGACTGGGCTGTCATTTAGGATCTGTATACATGCCCACATGTGTGATGTCATGATGTAAATATCATGTGACCTGAAAATCTCAGTTCAAGACAGGAAATGTTCTCTCCAGCAATAGAGACCAATCTGAGCATGTGCAGCCTTACTACTCTGACTGTGTCTTATCTGGCCTTGTCAAGAGTCTCTTCAGGAGGGGGAGGATCTGTCCATACAGGATCAAAGAGCCTTTTTACACAATACAGAGGATTAGCACAGTGAGTATAACAAATATGCTATTCTGCATATACAGACTGTTGTGGGTTTAGTAACACTTTAAAGCTGTAAACCCTAATCTTGTAAAACAACCCATTAAGTTTAAAACTGAAATGAAAGGCAAAACATTTGTGTATAGATATATAAAAAACATTATAAATACAATTTATTAGTGTACATCATCCCCCATACATGGACGGTTCTGTTTGCCGATTCTTCCACCTGTCCTGTTTTGCGCTGCTGGCCCATTTGGGATCCTCTATCCACAGCTTCAGGTTCAGACTTCTCCGGGGGCTGTCGGTGGGACTTTGGCATGCAGCATCCAGCATCTTTATGAGTATGGATCCCTTAGTCTGATTCCAACATTTCATTCTACCTGACATATTTCCATGTTCATTACTATGTTATAGTTTTTAACCATTTTACTTTATAGATTATGTCTATGCATCAACCCTTGAAGAGTGAGACTGAACTCCCAAAATGCGCTGGGTCACCACAGATGCTATGATACATTTACCATGGATTATTTGTTTACTGCATGTAACCATGTAGTGGATGTATATTTGGGCCAACTGTTTGGCATTATGACACCTTATCCCAGCTCTATTGTTAGCATATATTCAATATTTTTATTTTTATATATTTCATATACTTATATAGCACCGTCAATTTACACAGCGCTTTACATATACATTGTACATTCACATCAAACATGTACTATGTTTTTTATTACTGGCTGTGTGGCACTTCATCTAAAGTCCCAATGGGAAAAACTCTTCATTTGTATATAGATGTATAAAAAAATACTATACCTTTTTCCCCTTTTTTTTATAAGTGATCACATTCCCTGTGTTCTCAGCTGCCTAACAGTTGGAGGAGGAGAAGCAACAGCACACTGAGCTATCTGACTAACTTGCCGCAGTATAACTGTGGCGGGTGTTCAAGAAGTGGTTAAAGTAGAACTATAGGCACAATTTTTTTTTTCATTTTGGATAGAGTAAGTGAGGGTTATAATCCCTGTCATTTTTTTTTTTTTTTACCATCTGTGTCCCATCTGTGAGATTTACACTCACTTCCTGTCCCATAACCAGGAAGTGAGAGGAAATCCCTGCAAATTAAGGGGATTCCTTGGGCACTAGGTCCCCAGAACTAGTGTCCCCATTGGAAGATTTCCCCACTATTACTTTTCTGGGGACAACTCAACATCTTAGATTTTCATTTTACTTTCACTTTCAAAGATAATGGTAAGCAGGACAAACAGAGAGGGCGAATCTCCCTAATGGGGGCACAGACAGTAATTTAAAAACTGACAGGGGTTTTAATCCCTCTGCACTCTATCCAAAACAAAAAAAAAAAGTTTTGCCTTTAGTTATACTTTAGGCCGGATTCACATATGTGTGGCTGCAGGTTCCTGCCTGGGGTCCGGTGGGTGTCTGTTCACTGGTTCAGGTGCAATTCGGGTGCGAACGTTGGCCTGAATTTGTACCTGAACCGGACCCAAACACAGACCCTTCTGCAATCCGCTCCGAGGTCGTCCCTAACATGTGTGAACCGGCTCCATTGAGAGCCGATCACAATCGCATGAGAAATCCACATCCAATTCGCATATATGTGAACCCGGCCTTAAAGTTTCCTTTAAGAATTGAGAAAATATATAAACTTGATGTTAAGATATCGGTATCTCAAAGATTCTATCATATCTACTATTTCTATAAGAATGCATGCTCAAAGTTTGCTCCGTTCAAAGTTTGTGTGGAAAGTTCTGTTAGACCCCTTTCACACTGAGGCACTTTCACGCTAAAAAAAGCACCTGAAAAGTCCACAAAAACCCATTTGCATTAAAATCAATTAATGCTTTCACACTGGGGCAGTGCGCTGGCAGGGCAGTGAAAAAAAAACGCCCTTCACCATTGAAATAAATGAAAAGCGCCTGAAAAGCTCTTCAAAAGTGTTTTACTGGCAATTTAGAAGCGCCTCAGTGTGAAAGGGTCCTAAGGGTATTTGCACACTGGGGCAGGGGGGCGGTAGCAGTATAGCGCCACTACTTTCAGCAGAGCTTTTTCACTGTTATAGCGGTGCTATGGCCAGGGCCGGATTAACATAGGGGCTATTGGAGCTGCAGCTCCAGGCCCCTACCTCAGAATAGGCCCATGTCAGTGAGTCATTAACGCTGTTTAGCTCTGCTGTGTGTATACTATTGTTATGTAAATGATTTTTCTCTCTTTCTCTCATTGTTTGCCTTTTCATTTTATTTATTTTTCATAAAAAGGCCCACTAAAATCCTCAGCACCAGGCCCATGATGCTCTTAATCAGGCCCTGGCTATGGCGCCGCTATGCAGACAGGAACAGGGAGTTTTTAACCCCCCACAACGGGTTAAAAGTGCAGGCGTGGAATGTAGTAACAAATTGCTACTACATTCCAGTCCAAAATACCCTGCTCATACATTGCTTCAATTCCATTTTTCTTGGAGAACCTCTCCACCAACAACTTTATTTAGCTCTGCTAACATTCTCTTTTGTATGTGTGTTTGAGCAGGTGTGCAGTATTTATGACTATATTCACTGGAGACACTTCAGGAATTTCAAGGAACTCTCCAGCAGAAAAAGAAATATAATTCTTTTTGAAGGTATCTGTCCTCACACACTTAGCTGATGCTTTCCTGGTCCTCATCAGTTCATCCTTTCACTTACCTTCCTAGATGAATTACAGGTATTGCAGTTTGGTCACAATGCTTAACAAAGAAGTCTTTAGATTAGACAGAAAAGCCCAGGTACACTGTAGAAGAGTAGAGTTGAGCGAACTTCTAGAAGTCCGGGTTCTGCTGGTCCGGCCGAACTTCGGGACAAAGTCTGGGTTCGGGTCCAGACAGAACCCGAACTTTGTCCCGGACCCCGAACCCCATTGAAATCAATGGAGACCCGGACTTTTAGGTACAAAAAATGTTGTAAAATAGTCCTGGAAGGTCCTAGAGGTCTGCAAAAGGAAGGAAATGTGGGTAAGGGTGGGACAAGTGACCTACAAAGAAATGGGGACAGGGAAATAACTTTAAATATTTTTAAAAAAATAAAAACATAAAAAATGCAAAAATGGAGATCATCTTCAAAATGGGTCTGAAAAGTATTAATTAACATTAGAGGCCATAGAACTGTTCTAAAATCATCTTCAAACTGTGTCAAAAAAGTATAAATAAGCTGGGAGTACCCATATCACTGTTCTGCAAAATGTGTGTATCACTTTAAATGAAACCGGGAATCAGTGCACATCTCTTCTGCACAAGTATTTCAAGTCTGTGTGTCACTTTAAATCAAACCGTCAATCATTGCACATCTTTTATTCACACTTCTTTTTAAAAT